>WUAW01003266.1:30106-44820 GCA_017165845.1 Thaumetopoea pityocampa | reverse complement strand
GTATATCATTTTTCATCATAGTATCGCTAAGAAACAGGCATAAAAGTAAAATTACTAGCAACAGGGTTAAGCGGAAATTAATTAATATGTTTTCGGTGCATATAACAACGATGTGTATAAATGAGGACACCGCTTATATCTGTGGAAAAAAAATAGTAGACACTAGTGATATTACATTTCATTTAAATAATTAAACACAAAAAAGATTGTTAAAAAATTATACGTAATGTATTGTCATCTGTAAGTAGTTAGACGCAACCTTTGACTGTGCCCTGCCTGTGCCCCTACCCAAAACTTAATTATGGCGCAGTCCCATTTAGATTCGTCGGATTTTAATGAGACTTACTTTTTTACCCTGCTACAACTTATTACAGTGTATGGATAGTAAGTAAATTTCATTCTACTACTAGTCGAGTTGGTCAGCTTTCTCGTCCAACTAATTCGATTGCTCGTTTGAGACGCAACGTGGCTTGCTCTAGGGTTAAATACAAACACTTCTACGTTCAAATAATTCATATCTCCTAAATTTGATAACCGATATTCAGAAAGTTTTAAATTAAGATATTTTCAATAACTCAATAATAACAAATTTAATGACGAATAAAATCAGATTTTCCAACAAAAGCTATAGGTTCATTATTTGATATTTGTGCGATTACGATATTTACTTTTAACAAAAGTATATTTTGTTNTTAATATGTTTTCGGTGCATATAACAACGATGTGTATAAATGAGGACACCGCTTATATCTGTGGAAAAAAATAGTAGACACTAGTGATATTACATTTCATTTAAATAATTAAACACAAAAAAGATAGTTAAAAAATTATACGTTGTAATATATTGTCATCTGTAAGTAGTTAGACGCAACCTTTGACTGTGCCCTGCCTGTGCCCCTACCCAAAACTTAATTATGGCGCAGTCCCATTTAGATTCGTCGGATTTTAATGAGACTTACTTTTTTACCCTGCTACAACTTATTACAGTGTATGGATAGTAAGTAAATTTCATTCTACTACTAGTCGAGTTGGTCAGCTTTCTCGTCCAACTAATTCGATTGCTCGTTTGAGACGCAACGTGGCTTGCTCTAAGGTTAAATACAAACACTTCTACGTTCAAATAATTCATATCTCCTAAATTTGATAACCGATATTCAGAAAGTTTTAAATTAAGATATTTTCAATAACTCAATAATAACAAATTTAATGACGAATAAAATCAGATTTTCCAACAAAAGCTATAGGTTCATTATTTGATATTTGTGCGATTACGATATTTACTTTTAACAAAATATACATTACTATGTTTTTATTTCTGTTTAACAGCGCTTTTTCTATTCGCTCAAGTAAACAGCTTTTTGCAGTCACCTAAGGCATACTAATGGTGATATTTCTATCAAATTAAAGTAGCCTTTATATGCTTTGTTGAGATTTCTACGGTGATATGATGTGAGATTATCTCAAGATCTTTTTTGTCGTTCCCTCACTAATGAGGATCGTGACCATATGCGATTTGTCTCCATTTGCTTCTGTCGTGCGCCAATTCAATAGATCGTTGTAGAGTTTCTCCTGGTGCCTTTACAATACATTTAGACCATCGTGTTGGAATTCGGCCCCCGAAGCGCTTCCCCTATATTTGACGCACGATCAACATACATTCATGTAAAATAGATAAAGGGTTTTTGGCTTAGCCTACTTTAAAATTATAGGCATGTTACCGTATTTAGGTTGTAGTACACATTTGATTTTGGCAATACTGCAGTAAATGGTAAAAACATTAAATGCACATATGGTATCTACCCATCTAGATTGTCATGCAGGAGTGCATGTTACAGGATATACGCTCTGTTGAGTTAACCTCATCAGATGTCCCCGTTGGGAATCCGTTTATATGGACGCCCAGTTTACATTGCCAGCTGATGCGTACATTGAAAATGACGCAAATTCGTTTTTGACCTTATTAGGCTTATTATTAAATTCATATCTAAATAATTGTCCGCGATGTAATCTTTCACCCGAGAATTTCGTAAATGCAATAAACCGAAGCTGGGCAAATCTTATGCCGCATCTATGGGATTAGGAAATCGAGCACGACTGAGACTGGTTGAGTAATCGTGCCCCTGTGAACAGGCACTCGGCGCAGCTCCGCACATCGGGTTGCACAACGCGAACGACGATACAGAGACAGGAGTTTTGTCACGAATCGCGACACAACCGCTGTGAAATATAATACAAGTGGGTTATTTAGAACGTGACCGCATCGCGATACATTACCCACCGCGCCAGGTGCTGTACGACCTTTTCACGATAGAAATGTAATCATTAAAACACTGGTGCACACACATATTTATGGTGCACTTAAGTTACACGAAACTGTGAAAAGAATACTAAGAATAATGGACACCTTTCATACAAAATGATGATTCCCCAAATTAGGATTCCTTTTTGAGTACTAGACAACGATATATAAACATACTTATATAAATATATACGTCCTTGATTCGGATACAAGTATTTGTGCTCATCACACAAAGTTTGCCCCTACCGGCATCACGGACATCAGGGACCCATTGGCTCAGAAAGCAAGATGCCCTACCACTGAGCAACCGGTCATTACAGTTTAACGAATTCGTTGTTTAATTATTATTTAATTACATTACATTGTCCATAGAAGGAAAAAAGTGACCGATTACCAACGAGGGTGCAACGACATTGAAACTAGAAACGAGTTGGGAATTGCACTTTCTTACGACTGATCTGTATAGTGCTTTCTATTTGTTTCACCTGAGATACGAAGAAAATAAACAATTAATTATTTAACTGAAGCTTATGGAGAAACAGTACAATCATCAAACATGGAATACACGGATTTGCATTTTTACACTAAAACAAGACAGAAAAGCATTTTCAGTAATAGAATGTCAATGTTTTAGTTTTTCATTACGGAAATTGTTCATGTTTTGTTATTAGTTTTAATTTCAATTGTGATTACTACTTTTCTTAACTGGAGTATATCAAGTTTGCCTCTAGTTACAATATAATTTAAAATTTAACTTCTAATATTCAGTATATTTAATACATCAAATCTGTAAAATATATTCATGTGGAAAGTGGGTTTATGGCTATAAAATATAATGAAGATAGTAAGCCCCTGCTCATACGATAAACACAGCTACGTACGAGACGACTTCATGTAATAATTTTCCTAGACGTTGTAGATAACTTTAAAAACAACCAAAAAAGGAAATGAGGCATCATAACAGGAAAAATCATTTGCATAACAAGAACGCTGACATCGATGTTGATCCTTGACAGTTTAATATTAAAGATTTACATTTTTCTACTAATATCTATCAAGCAAGAAAGAAATTTATCATCATCCTCTATCTATTCACCGGCCCATTGCAAGGTGCGGGTCTTCTTTCAGAATGAGAAGAGTTAGACACGGGTTATAGTGCAATACGCTAACCTAATGCTGGTTGGTAGGTAGACTTCACCGCCATCGAGAACATCTATCAGGTGTGTAGTTATGTGAAAAGTAACGCCGTAACACTTTTAAAACGAATGATAATTAATTATATTAATGCGCACATGATTTCGAAAAGTCAACAAGTATGACAACAGAGATAGAGGTAGGCAGATAGAGTAAGGAATCTATGTAACAGTCTATGATAGTCAACAGATCTGTCTTAATTTGACAATTATATAGGGAATGAAGATTTTATTTTATGCAGACCTAATTAAAATGTGAATATTGAGGGTGAATAAAAGTACACAAGAGCGAAACCACAGTGTTTCATAATTATCCATTATACATATTCAATAAAAAATAAAATGCGTCAATTATCATAGCAATAAACGCATGATACTTCGACATCAATTGCTATTATATGAAAACAGTAACATAATTAGTAGATATAATTAAACGCAACAACATTGTGTCCCTCTCCAAAGATGCAATGTGATATAAAAGTATATTGATACTTCAACAGAAATAGAAATCTGCAACATTAAATGTATGGGAGTTAGCAGCATATTAATGGCTATACATTTTAATAATCTTGATCGTAGTAAAACAAGCTGGAATATTGAAAGAAACTATTACAAAATAAGAAAACCAGGATAGGTATTTGCTATGTCGTTGTAAAGATACAAGAAAATAGGGAAGACAATTTCTATATTCTGATAATATTGCATCTATCGCTCACATATACTTCTATTAAAGCAAGACTTGTTATTATTTACGAGTACCGTTTCCAATTTTGTTTATCATGTGTGGTTGGTTCTTCGAAGACAATTTCATGATACAAGGTACATGAAGATAAGAGTCAATGATGATTAGAGCCAAACCAAAATTATTTAAGATTAACGACTGTAATAAAATAACAATTAACACATACAAACTCATTGTATTAGACAATCATTTGTATTCACATTAAAAGCCCACGAAAAGCATCGGAATGTTACCCAACGTCCCTTCTCCTCTGTATCCTTGGCCAGACCGACCCGTTCTGTACCTTGTAGTTATTAGCATTTAACTATGAGTGTACAGTCCGTTATTAAAACTATCGTCGTTTTTAATAGGGAGGACTTAGATATTTGTGACTTCATGTAAAGTGACAGTAAAGAAAAATACGTCTCCGTAAAAATATTGGTAATTTTTTTTAATGCTTAAAGTAAAAGTGAAAGTGTCTAATCCGCAATCAAGTACCTTATTATATTAGTGTTAATATAAATTAATAATTAACGTCAAAAAATTAGGAAATGATGTATGACAAAAATGACAAATTTTAGAACATAAAAAATAGATTATTTATGTTACTGATGTTAAAGCATGAAAACCTTGTAAAAAAGAATTATTTGGAAAATATTCTAATTATAGTTGTAACAATACTTAACGATTAAATATGGATTAAACACATATATGTATACTGTTGTAATCTAATGTATATAGTGCGACAAATAAATTTCGAGATTGACCATAGGAAAAATCATTGAACAAGAAATCTGATATTTTAGATCTTTTTATTCAAATATTCTCCTCCATTTTCAATATAATTGTTACGGCGATTAAACAGTGATTCACATGCGTGTTTGTGATCGATGTGTTGATTTGATGGTCCAACTGTCATTAGAAAAACATCCTATAAACTTCAACTCCAATTTTGAGGATAGAGAGCAATCGCACGGGGTCAAATCAGGTTAATATGGGGGATGATTCAACACATACAGACTTGATTTCGAGCCAAAAAGTGAGGAACGATTGTGGTATGACTCAGTGCATTACCGTGCAAAAGATACTAGGTCTCTGGTTCATAATATCCGAGTCGGATACTACTGATCCTGCCCATCGGACACTTAAAAATTTTGAGTAATTGCTTATGCAGCTGAAACGAATTCACGGTGGACAATTCCTTTGCTATCGAAGAAATTAATGAACATTGTTTTGATTTTTGAACTTATCGCGTTTTTTTTTTTTATGATAAATATTTCGACTCCCATTCCGCTCATTAATGCTTGGGTTTTGGGTCGTAATAAAATCATCATTCTTCGTCACGTGTAACAATTTACTTCAAGAAGTTTGGATCATTTTTGGTGGTTGCAACAACTTTGAGATAACACGCACCGATGTTTGGACATCCGTCAAAGTGAATGGAACAAATTTTGCACAGACCTTTGTTTTGCCCAAATCCTCGTGAATAATGGTTCGGATCGTTTTTTAGTCGATGTTTAAAGACATTTATCAATTTTAGTGAAGCATTGCGATCATTTGCTATAAAATGAAGTACTATTTTTTCGATCAAATAATCTGAATCCGAACTGAAATTAGCCTTCCTTTGCGGTTATCATCTTCTATCGTCTCTCTGCTTTCCTAAAAACAGTTTTTGTCTTATAAAAACGTTTGTTCTAACCAAACAATCATAGCCGTACACGTCCTGCATCAACCAGAAAATTTCTTGTTGAAATTGAAAAATTGAATAACTGTTCTTTGGTACATGTACATCAATATCGATAAAAAAGTTGTTTGGGAGAGTTGTCATAAACTGTTATTTAACAACCAATTGAGAAAAGTTGGTATTAGCGGTATGAGGAATGTCACAGATTTCAAACTGCATACACAGATGGTGCTACTAGTTAGATATGGTTTGACTCTTCGGAACTTTCTTGAGTTTTCGGAACTCATTTGTCTCATACTGTTTGATGTACGGCAGAGTAAATTGTTGAGCAAATTTGTCTTCAAAAAGCTCGCTTTTGTGCAAATTGTATTTAAAAAATCATTTTTTTATTATAAAGAAACATTTTGATGGTTTACTGCCATATCGAGTATCTACATTATTTTACGTACACTTATATGCCGAAATCCGCTGGATTCCTTTTGAAAAACTCTTTCCGATACCTATATACACAGCGCAGTGTTTACAGTGACAGAAACCAATAAATAATTACATATGCCTATATAATTACCTTCTAAACATACTTTAATTTATTTCTTAAACTTACGCGTGGGGATCATAGCTAATCCTTCCTTTTTAAGGCGGAGGCCCATGTCCAACAGTGGACTTCCATGACCTGATGATGGTGATGTTGCATCATCATCTTGTTTACCGTAACATGCCTGTCCGTCTGACCGATTTATAGCTACCTTGGGAACCATGAATATTATATATTTTATTATAAAACTATTTGATAATCGCAAATTTTTTATTTGGATTTATGAACAACTAGAGGAACTGGCAACTTCATCCTTATGATAACTGTCTCAAACTATTTCAAATATCAGATTGAGACAAAGTTAATGCCAAGGCCTCAATGCATAACCTGTATAAATTTCGTGTGAATAGATTTAATAGTTTAAGAGCTCCGTTCAATCCATTTCAGAGAATCCGAAACGTCGAACACCAGACAATATTTTATTCATCAGATTTATGTTAAACATCAAATATATAAACGGAATTTAAAATCTGAATTTTCGATCATTACTTTAGTTTCGTTCATCTCTTAAGTTTCAATTTTCTTTAATTACTGAAAAATTGAACAATAAATGAAAAGCCGAAATAATTTTGAAAGAAGTTAAGAACGTTCCCGTAAAAAATCCAGTGTTACGGGTTCAATTTATTTATACATTTTACCACCCCGACGCCTGGACGCCAATATTGTCTAAGTACATAAACTTGAGGCGTATTCAGTAAGCGCCTATTATGGGCATTTAGGATAATGCACTCGTTTACGTTGCAATGTTTTGTTACAGTGTAACGGTAACATCCTACACGCGGTAAAGCGTGGGCACCAAGAGTGGGAATTCGTGAATGTAACTATAGGGTATGTACTGATGTACTATATAGGCAAATATTTTAAATCAATATTAATATCGATTTATCTTATGGTCAGGAAGTATTTAGTCTTTTAGCCTATCCGTCAAATAGGTTAAGTATATGGGTAAGCGACCCTGACCTCCTGAACTACTGTCTCTTCTTTCTCCTTTCGAGATAATAGTATCTTATATCCTATAGTCCTTTTCTTAAATTCCATATTCCTTGCTCAACACACCTTTCATACTTCATCCTCTTTCTGTGGGAACGCATTGATGAACTTTAAAAATTTTGAACCATATAAAATGGCGGCGTTGTGGTTCGCTAACCAAGACGTCTCGTTTCCCATGGGGGCGAAAAGCAGGCCACGGATAGTCACTTTGCCGATTGTAGCAAGTGGAAAGAAGTGGTTTCTGCCTACTTCAATTCTTCGGTAGTATAGTGGACAGTATCCCCGCCGATCACGCAGAAGACCGGGGTTCGATCCGCTGCCGGAGAACTAGGGTAAAAGGCGTGACTGCATGTATGTAATTTCTTCGCACATGAATATTTACATTATCATCACTATTTAACATTTTTGAACTGAATTTTTGTGTTCTTATTACCTTTTCTAGTAGCCGTTTTAACTCCACCTTTACCGTTTTGAACAAATAACAAACTATAGACTTATTATTCTATATCTCCTTTATATTGAAATTGTCGAAAATTCGACAATTTCAATATAAAGGACTTCAAACACAAAAATCTCGAAACTAGCGCTGACTACCTTGCGGGAAGCTGGAACCGAACTCTATAAATACTGAAAGTGATGTCGAGTGGAAATCTACACATATCGCTTTTAAAATAGACCCAAGAAGTGGTAGTCGATTATTCAAAACCTTTACGAAAATGTTCCTACAAAAGTATAATGTTGTTCAAGTAACAAAAGTTCAAGGGTGTCCTGATACATTTACATTTTGTGTTACGACAGAGTTCCACAGAATATCAAATCGAATCCGTTCCCAATTTGAATTAAACTGTGTTCGCAGTATAACACGTGATTCCTTGAGCTCGGTAATGGAAACTGGAGTTATAAAACTGAACCAATTGCAATGCATTACTGTTGAACTGAACCCATTACTTCTGAATGGAAACTAGGAAAAGTTAGATTTAAAGTTTCTAAGAGCTTCGGTTCGTAAATGGAGGAAAATATCGGCCTGCAGGTTTCATTCGTCAATTTTTATTCGCCGTATGTGTGATACAATATTTATAATTTTTACTCTCACATTGGAACTAGAAAAAGAAGACAGAGACCACTCCATCGCCTTCACAGGCCCTTTACGCAAATAGGTGGTAGTAAAAATACAATGTTTAGTTTATTTGTATTTTATATTGAGAAAGAGATTCCACAAGTTTAATAATTTTGTATTACATTCGTGCCGATTACAGGAAAACTAATTGACCCTTTACTTACATGCCATTTCTAATTAAATATAATAATAAATGACACAGAGGACGAAGATGCAGTACATGGTAATTGAGCAGCAGTATAATGTTACTGCCAAATTACTCCATGGTGTATCCCTTAACTCACTGATATCCAAAGTGGTCTATATATGACGACAACTTCACAACAGTTAGAAATTAAAATCTTCATATTATACCAGGTGTCAAAACCACATTCGAAGATGACGAATTTGCAAAAATTCAATATTACCTATTATTCTGGGTAGACCTACGCAAAACTGAAAAAACATGGTGAATGGTCTACGAGACAAAGTTTGGGGACCTCTGCCTTAGTTGATCCACATGCCATGTCAAAATATGAAGTAATGTTATGTTAGTGCCAAATGGTTAGTTCTCAACGACTAACAACCATAGCAACAACCCATCTCCTGTCCCACTGTAAGGCACAGGTCTCCTCTCAGAGTGAGAGGGGTTAGGCTGTAGTCCATCAAGCTGGCCTGATACGTATTGGCTGACTATATGATATCGAGAAAATCTCTGAGGCATGTAGAACTCCTCACGATGTTTCTCTTCAGTTAGAAGCGGATGATAATTATTCGTAAAATTACTAATACATTTTAAGAGAGAGAAAAAACCTAAATAGGATATGTTTAAGCATACTACCGTGATTTTTCGGCAGATCCCTAATCTGGATTATCACGTTCCATATTATGCAATTTGATAATTTACAAGGTACACTGGTTATTAAATGCACAAAAGTCTCATCATCATCATCATATTAGCTCACAGACGTCCACTGCTCGATGTAGGATTCCTCTAATGATCGCCACACCAGGGGCCATGAGCCGCCTGCATCCACCGATCGCCTGCGACCGTATTTAGGCCATCGTTCCATCTTAGTCGGAGGTAGACTTACACTGCGCTTTCCAGTTAGGGGTCGCCATTCCTATATTGCAGGAGCCCAATATCCATTGGTTCTGCGAGAACCGATGGATGTTGGGGTTCTCAGCCACTACCATTTCTTTGCAATCTTTTTAGCCGCATCGGTTAATCTGGTTCTCCTGCGGATTTCTTCATTGCGGATCTTATCGCACAGTAGTCCATTACAAAATGATTAAAAATAGAATCACGCAGAACTAGCGACCCGCCGCGGGTGCGCACAAGTGTAATTTACTGATGTGGCATGATTTAGGTTTAGGAATTAACAATACTTGAGTGTTCGATCGATTTAAGACACACTATCCCATCCTCTAAATCGTCGTCACAGTTTTCTAGTCAAGGGCCATGTAGGACATTGTGAGGTATCGATTTCCCCATATTTTTTGTATGGCAATTGCTACTTGTGACCATGTGAAATCTTTATTCGCCAACTCAATAAACTAGCATATAATTAATGGACACAAAGAACACCTAGATTCACAAAACGAATATTAGTTGATCACACAAATATTTGTCCCTTCCCCCTCCCGTAACCCACTCAGTTAGAGCAAGCGAACGGGTTGTAGGAGGACGTTTATACCTACTCGCGTACTTCTAGTTAACTTTTTGTGCAAAATCATATTTTGATATTATCTACCAATTGCTTGCTTTGTCGCGGGCCGCATAAATACCGCCCGCGGGCCGCAGTATGACGACCACTGCTCTAAACTTAAAGCTAAATGTAACTAATATAATTAATCAACTTTTTTAATATCTGTTTAAAAAATCTTTGCTAATCAAATAAACAACTTTTTTGTTGCGCGTAATTTCAAATGTGTGATATCGTGTAAATTATATATTTATATAATGTGCGTGGCTATTATAAATGTCCGAGGTAACAACACATTTAACTGGATAAGGATCAATACTATATTGATCAAAATAGCTTAGCAAATAACGGATTATTTTTCATTAATATGTAAAGAAGATAGACGCATTCTACCTATTATTACACAGGTCTTACAATTATTTAGTAAATCAGTTTGATGTATTTCATAAAGTTTAGCTAGCGTAAGCCGCGTAGGCGCCCAAAAAATAGTTTCTCTTTTTGGTAAGTTGATTACTAAACACTATGAAAATTAGCTTTCGTAAAAACCGCATCAAAATCCCTTGCGTAATTTAGAAAAACTAACATAGAGATAAGTGGATAGTAATATTGATTTATGCTATTTAGAAAACAAAAAAGTATATAGTATATGAATATATACATACATAGTTTGGTGGACCGGTCTAGTTTTATGTTTTAGTGTTTATGTTTGGAATTTATTACGGCTGTTCTCTATTTTGTATCTTTTGTCAACAACTAAATGAATGGGTCCCTCAGTAGAGACACAAATCTCTCTACTTCATGGTTCGTATTTATTTATGAAACTTACAAGTAATAATAATAATTTTATGTACATTTCATGGCCTAATAAAACAAACGTCAATGTGAAATGAGGCCACATGAAGGGCCATACAAAACTCGGTACGAAAGTGAATTACATGGCCCAAGGCTGACCGGTCGCTGCTCAAACCAAGTGACCTTTTGGCGACGTACGATATCCTTGTGTTCCCGCGATGCCAACTATATTGAAATACCAAATTATATGGACAACGAACCTGAAGCTGTTTCAAGGTACCTACCACTGGCCTTAATAAAGTGCCGATTCAGTATGCGTAACTACTTGTGTGTAACATTAATATAAAACAAAATGTTTTCAAAGGTCTAATTACGAAGTGAAATAAAATCAGAACTATTTTCAGCTCGTCTTTTCAGTTTATCTTGTATATTATTAAAAATAGCATAGTATAAAAAATAAGCTTACCTATTAGAAGTTGAAATCATGTATTATATTTTACTTTTATTGTATTAGTCTATTTTGTCTCCTATATGTATCTATTGTTATATATAAGATCTATCTATCAGTGCATTTTATAACCTATAGATGAACCTGTGTTTCATTTTCTTATTTTACATCAGATATTTCACCTACATTTGTAATGTTAGCAGCATTTAAAACTGTCAACTAGTAAAAATACCTTTGGCATTAAGTAAGGCATTATTCTATGAAATGAAAATAAATAAATTTAATTCATTATTTACTCGCTAGTCCATAAACAAGGTCACCAAAATAAATAAATAAATAACGATATAATAATGATAGATAAAATTCACTATTCCTTATAGCACTTTACTATTTGTATTGCGAGAGAACTCTATCTTGAAATAAATGTATAATAATATGTTATTATACTTATATTTATTTCAATATTATTATACATTTATTTGAAATAAAATGTGTAATAATACGTTATAAATGGTCTAATTTCTAATTTTATTTCAGCAATATTATATTATCTATATATAAGAATTACTTATTTCGGAAGAGATACTCCGTCCGGCGCTTACCATGTACCTTGAAGTTATCATTTATTGTGTTACAAAATATATTAGAAATGCAAAGTATATACTTTGTAATAAATGGTCTATATGAAGTTATGATGAAAGATGCCTTTTCGTATGTGTAAATACGTTTTGTAAGAGAGAATTCAACTTTTATTTTCATTATGTTCATTTATACCTTTGTTATCTATATAATTTTCAATAAATATATAGAAAAATTGGTGTCATTTTTTTATTCTCTATTTCGTCCTTAATACACTGCCTCTTAATTGTGTAAATACTGCCTTTTATTTGATTTTTATGAGCCCTTTCCAAACCCTAGTGAAATCGTGAAATTAAGCCGGTTATCTTCGCAGAGGTACCTCTTTTTTGCCCGGCAGTAAAAGGGTCAAACATCACAATAAACTAATATAAAACGTTAAATTCAAGCGATGCTTCACTCGGGTTGCCGCTGAAACTCCTGTAGTAACGTTAATAATTGTACAATCCGATTGGCAACAAAGTCTGAATTTGATCCACCAACAGCAAATACAATAAAGCGGGGAAGGCGAGCCGAAGTATTATATGACAGAACAAAAAATGACAGCCATCAAAACGATAATTGCTCTTGAAGAAAACTGACCGTCACACGCTGTCAGTCAAGACGTGTAACTCAGTGGTCATAACAAAAACTAGCTGCGTTTAAATACCTATTAAAATAATAATAACTAACTTTTAATCGTTCGAAAATCCAACAGATTGATGTTGTAGGTACTATTGAAATGTTACTGTGCCGTCTTGGTCTTTTGAAAAGAAAATACTAGGTGCTAGTATCATCATAATCATCAGTCCGTGATAGTCCACTGCTGATCGTGGGCCTTCTCTTTAAAAGAAGGGATTTGCCATGATTCCACCCTTGGCAGGCGCCTTGGAGATTGCAACAGATTTTATATAAGGCTGCTGCCCGTTATCCTCGTGCAACTCTTAGTTGACCTCACAGCATCCTCAGGAGGACACGGAGTGATGCTGTTATTATGCCGGAGCCACACAACAAGATACGAATATATTTATCACTAAATATCTTTTGTAAACAAACGTAAAAAAATCTACTCACGAAGCCTCACCCACGTGATCCGATATCTTGATTTTGTAATTTTTTGTAGTACACACAATAAATAGCGATGACAGCCGAGTGATCAAGCACTTGTCTGGTACTCACGAGGTTATGGGTTCGGTACCTTATTCGCACGTCTGAACTTTAAAGACGAGTATATTTATCACTAAATATCTCTTGTAAACAAACGTAATGAAAAATCTACTCACGAAAGCCTCCGCTACGTGATCAGCTTTCTTAATTTTATATTTTTTTGTAGTACACACAATAAATAGCGGTGACAGGCGAGTGATCCAGCACCTGTCTGGCACTCACGGTATTATGAGTTCGATAGCTGGTTCGCACATATGAATTTTTAAGATATTCATCCACTCGCCCCGGATATACCCTTTTATATTTTATGTTGTATTCGTCCCCTGTCACACTGGATTGGAAACACCTCAGCGAAAAGTAAGTACACCACTGCCTGCCCATGTTAGAATAATAGTCGTGAGTGAGTTCACAATGAAAATAGATTAATATGAAAATCTTACAAAGCAGATATACAAATAGATCGAAGGTGTTTCAAGGGTAATGAATACAAAGCGAAATATCAATCATTGAAATCCGAGCACGCATATTCACAATTGCAACAGCATCAATTTCATAAACCTCGAGAAAACCTAAGACTCATCAGCAGTTCATGCCCCCTTAATCAATATTATAATACTTTGTGATATAAAAATAATACTGAATCAATAGAACTCTCCAGATATGAATAAAATAAGATTGTACCGTATTATCACGTAATCATCGACTCCAGCTTTGAGAGCAAAAATATTCCCGGTACGCACCAAAAGCAGTACCTACTCGTAAACGTTCACACACGTAACGAGGAAATAATATCGAGGCAACACTGGAAATTCCGGTGCATTATTAATAATCCGTGCATTATTGCCATAATGCCTACACAAGTAGGCGACTAGAGCTTTTAATTTTAACCCGTTGTGTTTTCCTTATGAACCGGACACCCCCTTGAGTATTAGATTAGAACATATTTTTTAATGAATATAAAATTAAGAAACCTACCTATACTTATTCGTTACTTTTTTCAAAAGACGAAAACGGGATAGCTTTCAATAGCAAGCAAACAACAAAACTTTATTATCATAACTACATTAATTCAAAATAGTGCGTTATAAATGACCCAATTTTCAATAGTTTTTAAACGATTTATTAACCGAATAAGATGTTGAATCCAAGACATTTTGTGCGACATAAACCTAACCAGAACTGACATGAAGAACTATATACATACAAATATCTGTACCATTGATAACAAAGTGGTCTATATCGATTCTAGGGGTCGACGACAATTTCATTGCAGTAAGTTTTAAATCTTTAAAAGTTAGTTGCACTACAAGCAGCTGTCAAAAAACACATTTAAGGTTTTATGGTCAGGGAGTACTTAGTCTTTTAGCCTGTCCGGCGAATAGGCTTAACTTATAGACGGGTAGGCGAG
>WUAW01003266.1:11657-29938 GCA_017165845.1 Thaumetopoea pityocampa | reverse complement strand
CCTTTCCTCTCCACTAAGCCGTGGGAATGCAATGAGGAACTTTAACACCTTATAAAATGGCGGCGTTGTGGGTCGCCACCCGACACGTCTCGCTGCCCGCTGGGGCGGAATATGGACTGCTGATGGCCACTGCTACAATAAATGGTCGTGGCAGGTGTAACGTGGAAAGTATAATATCGAATATAAGACTGCCTGATTTATACCAGTTTTGCGTAAAATGAAAAGGACCAGTCAGAAAAATTATTCAATAGTAGTGTATTGTTTGATTAACCATTTATTTGTGTGAGTTCGGCGACAGCGGTTCCCGTATAAATTCCAATGTATAGCACTTCCCCCTATTTGTTGTTCTATGGGTACTACGGTAACTAAAACTAAAGACTAAACATGCGAACAAAGCCGCAGTCAACGGCTAGTTACACTATAAAATTGATAATTTTTAGATGCGTTATTCTTGTCAACCAACAATATTCACAGCTACGTCGTAAAGTACAGTCTTATTCAACGCCACTGCCATGACATTACGTCAAAGAACGTTACGATGCTAATGTATGCAGATTTCAGTTTATACACTTTGAGTGCTGTACAGGCTCCTAATAGAAATGATAAACGTGAACGCTATGTCCTTCTCGCAGCGGAAATACACGGCAGAGACATAGATCACAAAAGTAGTAAATCGATGTAATGTTAATTTACAAACATGGAAGATATAAACGGCACAAGACCAAACTGGTAGGATTCATTTATTCATTGAATACAATGATCTTATTGCATCGGTTATAACAAATCTACCCGTCAATTTCAACACAAATACCGTTTTATGTTCTAAACATAACAAGACGAATTGAATTTAAAATTAACTATTAATGAATAAATCATTTCGAGTATTACTGAAGACAATTATTACGTGTATATTGATTTTCTGCCCAAGATACGAATAGGAAAAATACATAACATTGTTTAGGTTAACGATTGCCGCGTGAATAGTGCTGGGCCTAAGATGAATTGTACGGCTTACTAAACTAGACTTTGAAAGATGGAAGGCAAAATTAAAAGGATCAAGTCAGTGTTACGCTTGGTACATTACCAATATGTGATGAAAGCGCATTCACCAGTCAGGATGGATGGATCCGTAGGTCTTCAGACAAAGCACGACACAAGAACGCTTACTAGATTCATATAAAATGAATTCCCAATAAAGTGTAATAATGTTCACATATTTCAACTCTCCAATCGCGGAGCTCACCTCATGATGACATGCGAGCTACGCGTCAGTCGGTCCCAGGTAGAAAGGTGTTTTGAAAAGGACAACGCTAGTAATTAACGGGTTATTTGAGGGTAGGGCGAAGACATCTTACAGACTATTATTTGTACCTACATAAAAAATTATAAACAACAATTATTAAAGGTTTTCAGTTTCGTGATTTTAGGGAGTACGACGCGACTCAGACGTTGCAACACGTATGACAGGTCATATCTATGGTAGTGTCTCCCAAGCAATCTGTCGTATTACGAGTCCGTAATTTCATAGGTACGCATTGCAGTAACGATGTGCACGTGTTCCGTGTGAAAATTAAACTTTATATAAACGCACGAACCGGACCGACATGTATCGTGAGAAGAATTTGGGGAAGGACTGTGGCCGTCTCGGTCCGTAGTCACATATGTAAATCACGGATGTCAGAACCAAGCATAAGGTTGAAATTCAAAAGCACAAATTCACAGGTGATATCTTTTGGAAGACCTTAACGGCGTTAAAAAAGATTTCGCACGCACTAAACTATACTATTAAAAAATTATTAAATGTCATATTTTGTAAATCAAGGAAATTTAAAAAAAAACTACTCAAATCGACAAATTAAGGGCTGCTGAAACCAAATCTGTCGAATGTTTGTTTGTTTGTACGAGCTTCACGCAAGAACCAACGGATAAATTTTGGTAAAACGGTTACAAACTCTTAAAGGTACTTTTTCGACATAAATACTTCGGCATGTTTCATCAAAATCGGTCCAGTAGAATTGAGGATACAGCTTGATCTCTGTTTTAGTAGCCGCCGTTCTAGCCGTACGAGAGCTCAAGTAAAAGTGGTTCTAAGGCTTTTTAATCTGTTTTAGGATTTCCCAAGTAGCGGAAAATAACATTCACGCGGGCGGAGCCGCGGGCAAAAGCTAATTCAAATATATTGCGGCACCAACAAGACCCGATGTGGGTGGTACAGTAGTTTTATAGTAATAAAACTACATCTTAATCATCACGTAGATGTCTGTGTACATCCTTGTAATCCGGTTTTACTGCTTTGACCGATGATTTTTTGTGAATAAAATTTCGGAAGCATTTGAAATTTTAATACGGTTATCGAGTATAATATTATGTATTTGGGAATGCTAAGGATACAGTTACGTCTAAAGTATGTAATTTAAAAATAAACGTTTTTCTATAATCTCATATTTCCAAGATTTCCACGTGCTCTAACAGTTTTTTTTTAAATTTAATGTTTCAATTCAAATTCGTTTCTTGTCCTGATTACCTTCGGAATGGATGAACTAATTTAAACAGAACTTCCACAACAAGAGCCGCAGACTATTATTAACTCGAAATATTTACGACTTCATTTCAATCTTTACATATAAAATGACTTTAAATTTTTAGGTAATCCTATATTAAAAAGAATTATTTACGGGGAAGAATTCTAAAGTAACAATTAGTGTATATATTTAAAGACAAACACAAAGTTCATACGAGTACTATATCCAAAGTTTAGCCGTAACCAATTAAGTATACAACAAATTCTAGCAATATCTGATCAAAACACATACAATCAATGGTGAAATAAAATTAAAATGTAATACCATAAATGAAGTGGCATTAAAAAAAAAATTATAAACAAGCTTCGCTGTTATTTACCATCCATAATAAAAACGATGAAAGTAACTTAACGAAGTAGACAAAGAATGATCATCATTTTTCTACTTCGTTAACTTTCAACGTCAAACCATTTTATCTTATCTTACCTAGACGGTGCGTGTCCGCTTTCTAAGAGATTTTTTTTTAAATCGTCTTAGTGTTAGAATCCCCTGATCTATTCCGGTCTTACTATCTGAATCGTGTTTTCTGGTCACGTGGCCAGCCGGCTCGCTCCCATTATAACTATTATATTTTTCATAATTCCATAAATATCATCATCACAAAAGAAAGGCTTTCCTACAATCTCTACGCTTGACAGGCGTCTTGGAGGTCGCAGTAAATTTCGATTGAATGACAGGATAATGTTGCCCATTGTCCTGGTACATCCCTGAGCTGGTTTTCACAGCAACCGTCGAAGAGATGGAGTGACGCTATTATTATGCCGACACAATACAGCTTAATAATAATATTCATATAAAACCTAACTGTTGTACATTTTGAATACCAAACTATAGTGCACAATTGTAGCTAAATTTAAAAGCCAATTATGAGCTAACGGCGACACATCACCACAGTCGGGAGTGACCGGTCGTACATCGATCCGTTTCATACTGTCACGTAGGCGTCTCAATTTCGCAGAGCATTGAGGTCGTTTCATTACCACGTACCAGATAACGCATGTATCTTGATTACAAAGGACACTACGAACTATGAGGATATAAAACCAAATAGATAAAAGTTATGTCACTTTTCCTTGTTCGTGCAGAAGACGACACTAAACTATATAACTAGAGCACAAACTAATACCGGCAGCTTTATTCGCAATAACAAGATGACGGTGATAAAATCCTGTCACTGGACTAATTTCTATTGCTTGGTAAATTTCTAAACTAACGGTTGAGTAGTTATTAACATGTTATGTATATTGCAAGCGACCCAGAGTTCGCAAATGTGATTGTAAAATTTCGTGAACAAATAAATATAATAAATTTGATAACATATTCATTAATACGTTAATCTTCAGTATAATTGTATAAAATTGAATGGCCAGAACACCTGTGTTCATGATTATTAATGTTTCAATTTTTGAATTTCAACGAATGGATTAATTAGTATATTGGTGGTCTAGTAGTGATAGATGCGATCGAAAGGTCGCGAGTTCGATCCCGCCCTCGATCACTGGCTTATTTTAACCCGTAACGGACGAGAGGCGACTCTCAGTCGACACGGTGTTCCGCACGGCAGGACAAGTGGCGAGTGAGAGACGACACTCTGTGTATATGTTAGATTTTGTTATCTCCAAACGATAGGGTTGCACTATTGATTCGTGGAAAGGTTCCTTAGCTATCGGTGGTCTCTTATACAATGTGTGAAATGACATATCATAACAGAGAAAGAGAGAGAGAGAGAGCGAGAAAGAGAGAAAGCGAGAGAGAGAGAGAGAAGTAAAACGGCGAAGAAACGAACAGCCATTTACATATTTAGTTTCGAAAAGATTTGATAAACGAATTGAGAGAAGACTCTCGACAACCACCAGATCGAGCTTCAACATCGACCTCGGACCCCGAAGAAATTCGTCTAAATGTAAAACTTTGTATAATTCTTACTGGAACAAAAAAGGATTGTAAAGTTTGTTCTACTCAAAACAAGCCAGGAAACAACATGAACCTTCATATTATTGTGATACATGTCCAGATAAATCACGAATGCATCTTGGTCAGTGCTTCATAAAGTATTGACACACAGCGAAACTACAGAACATAATTCTTGTAAAGTTTCAAAAATCTAAATATAAACAATCGAAATATAATGTTTTTATGAGTAAAATTTATATGTAAGAGATCATTTTATTATATTATGTAAGTCACTCAACACGTTCGCAAAAATCGCTTCGTCCTGCTACCGCACCCGGTCGAAAAATTCGTCGTCCAGGGTTAGTCATGATCCTTTTATTCTGGTATATCAATTTTCAAAATTAACGATCGCCAAACTGTTCTCATGGAGATTATCCATACAATCGGAAAACTGGTGATTGTCAGGTAGATACAGGAGACACTAGGTCAAACTAGGACACTCATAGGAAAATACCGCGATAACTGATAATATCTTGTTATACGAATCATAAATTAAATAAATAATATTTCACTGCATCTTTTATAAAGAAATAGAAATTATTCAAAGAAACAACAACTCTCAAAATTAAAATATCTCAGATCAACCTATCTGACTCCAAACCCAAAAACAAAATCCTCGATCCTACTTTCGAACCTTTCTCACCTCTGTCAAGTCCATTTTTTTTCTATTAATAATATATTACACATACTAGTGTCCGCCAAATGAAAAATCGAAATAAACAAAAAATTATCAAAACGACACATTATTAAACCAATAAATTTTACTATAAACAAACGAACGACAGAACGAATGGTAAATACTACCAAATGTAGTAGGACGCCTAAAAACCTCATTAAAAAAAGGAAAAGAAAATATAAAAAGCACGTTATCTATCTTAATTACAATGAGAATTTATCACAATTTATTTTTGCCGTGAATTCGAAGAGGTTGGTCGAAAAATAACGAAATTTATATGCTCATTAGTTCAAAAGATTAGATAACAAATTATTAGCTAAAAAAAACAAATTAAAAGATGATAAGTCCACTTGGAGTTGCTACAATACAAATCTGGCGTCGTTCGTGACCCGTACGTGTAACATACGAGTGTGTCTGCCGATATCCTGCATGCTCTCGTAAAACAACGAATAAATTGATACTTGAATAGGATCCTTTTATTCCGACAATCTATTTTCCAAATCACTGTTGATAACCGAATATGATCCTTTTATTCCGGCATATCTATTTTCAAAATTTAACGGTCGAGAAACAGTTCTCTTGGAGATTATCCAATCAATCGAAAAACTAGTGATTGTCAGGCAGATATAGGAGACGCTAGGTCAACTAGGACACTCATAGGAAAACACCACGATATCTGATAATATGTTGTTATATGAGTCATAAATTAAATAAATAACATTTCACTGCTTTTTTTATAAAAAAATGGAAATTATTCAAAGAAACAACAACTCCCAAAATTAAAATCTTTCAGACTAACCTGTTTGACACTAAACCCAAAAACAAAATCCTCGGTCTTACGTCGGAAACTTCACGCCTCTGTCAAATCCAATTAAATTTTGAATTTTACCATAGGAAAAGGAGTATTCTTTTTTTATATTATAAAATGAACCAAAAAGTATTTATTCCTGTAAGAAAATATGTTCCGTTACAAGATGAATGAGATTCGAATGATTAATGAAAATACTGAGCAAATGTGAGTGAAAAAGGTCAAGTTCGTAGCGCCATTAATCGACCAAAGTGTATGAAATCATGTATGGATGTGGATAAAGCGGGAGAAGTATGTCAGGATCGTAGTATGTGGCGAACTGTGATCTCTGCCTTCCTCTACGGGATACCGATGTAAGTATATGTACGTACCGCAACGACCTTCATAAAAGCATGGCATTATGGGAAAACCACAATCGATTTAATGCCGTCTAGTAAGTTCGAGTTAGGGGCGCATTCATATTTACTTTTTGTGATAGTCGTGTTAAAGAAACGTACGCATTATTATGTAAGCGGGGCGTGTTTCGGCGCGTGACACACTCTGGCACGTGAACACGTGAACCTGAATTTTACAAACTTCAAAGGCACGTTGCCGTTATGGTTGCAATCGGTATCACGCAAATATTCCAACAATATTATAATCATCATATCAACCCACAGACGTCCTCTGCTAGACATAGGTCTCCTCTAATAATCGCCACACCGATTACCCGCAACCTTCATTAAGTCATCAGTCCACTTAATCAGGGATCAATCCGCACTACACTTTCCGGCTCGGGGACGCCATTCAAACACTTTAGAACCCCAACGTCCATCGGTTCTGCCGTCTTTATGCCCCGGCCACTAGCACTTCAGCTTTGCAATCTTTTGAGCCATGTCGGCGACTCTAGTTCTCCTCTGCGAATTAACTTATTACAAATCCTAATCACGCAGGGAAATTCCAAGCATAGCTCTTTCCATTGCTCGCTGGGTGACCTTTCTACAATTGTTGAACAACGCCACTATACGGCTAATCATTATATGGCATCATTATATCATAATATGGGCTTCTAGAACTTGTTTTGGTAAGTAATGCCCTTCAGAAATATAGTCGTCTAGGTATGCGTTTCGATTATGCTCGATTCGATTATATACATATATGGGCAATTGGCAGATAAGACATTTGTTTTTATCATAAAGATCCTAACATTTATGTCATGAATACCCGTGTAAAATGTATAATTTCTACGTGCTGTTTTCAGAGATGCTTCTATACAAATCTTTTTACACTTCTTGAGAATAGAGATCTATAGGGTAATAATTTTAATTTTAATAAGGGTAATAAAAATTCAATAAGATTACTCGACGGCGCTTTAAATAATTTAGCAACAGAAGCTCGACGTCAAGATTACTGAAAGAATAAAAAATTGTGTGCAAGCATTTAACTAAATGATGCCGACGGCCCTGGGCTCTAGCCTGACGTATTTTTATAGAAAAGATGATACTGAATGAAAGCGCACCGCGCTACGTCTTATATACTCTGCGGGATGCATTCACATCGTCGCGGTTTTCATATGTTACTAGAATAATTCTTTACACGGTGACGATTTCACTTAACTTTCATCTACTATCCGAATATAGCAGAAGCTGCGAATGCGGACCCTCCATAAATAGGCGCGGCCAAGGTTACAAAGGTCTTTTTATTTGACATTTTAATTACTCTCGGCGCATACGTATACAATTGAATCCCAGCGTTCACAATTCACCATTGATATATCGCTATGGTAATTAAACATGTCTCGAATAAATTTTGTAGTCTTGCCAATTCAAAATTGAGGTTAAATTGTCGTATCCGATATTTAACCTCAATTTAAGTTTTGGTAATAAATAGCTATCTGGTAGGGTCTAGTATTGACATTGATTATTTATTCATAATAATCTTTCTAATATTATAATGCAAAAGTTTGTATATTTATTTGTTTTTTAATCAAACACTTAAAATGACTGTACAGATCATTTCGCAATTTGTAGTAGATAAATAAAAATGAACAAAATAGAACAAAATAGTGAACGATCAGAGCTAATTTTTTTCTGGTTTTTCCAATTTTTAGATATGCACTGCAGTTGTATGATGTAAAATAATAAACTAAAATATCTAAAGTAGCAAAATAATCTATATAGAACAAAAAAAAAACTCACTAAAACTCATCCCCTAATGTAGTAGAACGGGGAATGAAAATTTGTATAAAGGTTCCCAATATTTTTAAGTTATATATGTAAAAGTAGTTCTCTTTCTTGAAAAAACGAACCCTATAGGAGATGAAAGTTTGTTTATAAATTAGGCTTTCACTTATGGATAAAGGATACGGATGTTGTTAGTATTGTGTGTATTACCTTTTACGAAGAAATATGAGACAAAGTGAGGGTAGATGAACAATCTATCAGTGGTTCAAGACGTCGACAACGACAGGCTCTATCTAATAGTAATAATGTAATATTAATAATTGTATATTAATGTTAAATAAAAAAATATCTAGCTCTAGGTCAAATTTTAAAGCCGATCAGCGGATGAGTCATGAAGAGGTAATAAGAGACAGACGCTAACTTTTGTTTCTTTTTTTAATAGTGTGCATGCGGTCAAAGTACGCTCTTCTCAAATATTCAAATAAAAGAGTTGAATTTTGAAAAACCATCACACGACTCTACCTGTTCTTACACGATAGTCGTCGTAACCTACTATTTAGATTGATATTTATGAACACGTTTTCCAGACCGGTTTTTGAGTAACAATTAAAAAACCAATCATGATTAAGGAAAATGTATATTTACATTTTTTACTTTAGATATAGACTTATGAATATTGAACGCGTCGACTAGATTTGTCAAGGATTATTTCTTTTAACCTGTCATTATGTAGATCATAAGACATTTAAAGAACTAAATTAATAAAAATGAAGGTTAATTACTAAAATGTTCTTTTTTGTCAGCATTTGCTCTACGTGTGTCCAATTACGTTCTACGAGCACGTAGTCACGGTACGGCCACGGTACAGCTAACCTAAACTTAGGCTGCTGCTACTGTAACCATACATTTAATGGTATAATTTTTCTCTTAATATTCAGTATTAGCAATTCTAACGTCCATCGTAATATGGTCATTTTTTTATCATTATTTTTTTTAGCGTGTAGTTGTAGGGTATAAAACAACGCTTTAATGGGAATATGCCCGGTTGAAAATGGAAATCATGCAGTATTTACACGGTCACGCTAATCACCACAGATTTGATTATTATCCAAGTCATTGTACACTGCACAAACAGTTATAGTGTGATAAATTAGTATATCAGACAATTGTTTGTAAATATCTGTTTTCATATCATATAACGAAGTATAATGAAATCATCCAATGAAAATAATATGCAAAGCCAATATGAGTAAACGTTTCGTATAGTGGCGCTGAAACAAAACTTGTACTGTGACCAAATTAAACATGTGACAAATTGGGATAAATGGGTACCACGCATAATAGACTATGTAATTGCTAAAAATATATGTAAAATTAGTGTTGCCTGTGCAAGACCGACGCGAGACTTATTACCTAGTCTTGATCTTAACCAAGAAATTAGGTTTTCGTGTTGCTATTGTTCTTATATACCCACCCAGTCTTGCATTTATTAGAAGATTCTCGCAAGCCTAATCACTACTTATCAAACTAACTCCAGTTTTATCAGGTGACAAAGTAGGACTGTTCAGTGTTTATATAGAACTGGCTAACACCAGCGGCTTCTCTGTGTGATGACAATGACAATGATTCATGGCCTATCTCCGTTCTCGTATTGTATCTTTCTGCCAGTCTCGCAAGTCCAAAACGGTTTTTGGTCAAAACTTGTAATAAGAGGCGTGTCGGAATCGTAGCATATCACCTGCATACGGTAAGTTATTAAACCCTAATTTTGTTAATATCATATCTGATTTATCATTATTCGCTCGCTTCGTGTCACGTTCTATGTTAACTTTTGTATAACAATAACAGTTAACTGGAAGGTCATGGTATCGTCGGTCGTGCGTATAAATGGAAGCGGAGAGACTGTACAAATATCTATTAAGTCAGTCTCATCTCCTAATCTCCCGGTAGATCTCAGTCATAGATAGATATTTAAATGAGAGTCGGTATACTGGACGTCTGCACGGAAGTTGTATTAACGAATTTTTAATGGTGTGCTTGAAATAGAATTATAGACACCAAACTAAAATAACTGCAATTTTTCAATTCAAAATTATATTTTTTACTTATATGTTGGAATTATATTTTTAAAAAATTAAATAAAAAATAAACATTATTCTGAGATTTGTACTTCGACAACCGAATACCGAAGAAACGTGTAGAATAGCATGACACCACTTCAACGCCATGATCTTCAGAACAAAATCCATCTTATTCTTATCACGTATGTTAAACAAATAATATATTAATTAAATTGAAAATGTGACAAAGTGTGAGCTTGCAAAGTGTGAACTCGGCCCCACACTTCGGATATCGGTTTTTTCGGTTTAGGATCGGTTTATTTATTAAATTGTAAAAAGAAATCTATAGAGAAATGTACCTAATCTTCTTCTTCAATAGAATTAAATACATGAAAGGAATTTCATTTTATCATCTCTGAAATTTTTTGAGAACGATATAAGCTTTCTTTGATATATACTAAATGAGTAATCTAAACCAATGATACCCATAGTGATGTATATCGACTGAGGAGCTTGATGCAGATGAGTCTTCACTATAATGAAGTGAGTAGCACACATTTGAAGTTGGTGAATTAGCAAAAAATCAATATTTGTTATGCAGATGGGGGTCTAACCAAAATCGAAAAACGTAGCATGTTGTCCACGAGGCAAAACAATTTGGGGACCCGTAGATTTAAGCGAAGGACATAGGCGAAACTAAAAACTGGAAGTCTTAGGAAACAATTGCATATTACCCTGACGGTTGTTCCCAGGCATTCCGTTTCTGCTACCATACGACAATTTGCTCTTGAGCAACACACAATAAAGTTGTAAACAATAAACAATGCCAGTCGCAATGCAGACGTCCTTGGCCGGGTGTTGTGACACAGCTGATGACAGTCAGTGGAAGACAAACTGGCAATAAATAGGCTTACCTTGACGATTTTTCTACGCCCTGATTAAGTTACATCTAGATATAAATACCTGCCCAATTAAAACGGATATCCAAATATCTTCTCGCTTAACATGTCTTGAAGGTCGTACTAATAATTTGTATCGCAATTTTTAGTAAAGAGATACATAATATCAGAGATATTGATTAGAGAAGTTATAATGTAGGATTACATCGGCACTCTGTTCAAATATTTTTTAACACTAGCTGTTGTCCTCGGCTTCGCTCGCATAAACCATATACCAATTCGGAACCAGACTCCTAATGTTCAAGAAATTATTCCAAAACACGTTACAATTCTATAACATCTTTTTCTTCTAAGCGACTGCAATAAAATAGTCTAAGTCCTACTCTAGCTAGACTGTACGAAATAAATGCGCAAAAACCCCGTCAAAATCCGTCCAGTAGTTTTTGTGTGATCTTATTTTAGAGGGACAGACACACAGACAAAATTTAAAAAAAAAATTGTTTCCGTCCCTATATCGATAAGGATAATTAAAATTTTCAAGAATATTCAATACACAGAGATTTAGCTTAGCTACAGTTTTATTATAGTAATAGAGATACTCGTACGAATATCTTCACTCGCTTATCAAGAGGGCAAAATGGACAAAGCATTCGAAACCACTAGAAATTGGTTCTATTATAATCAAATCGGAAACCCCACCACTTAATTGGCCGTTAGATCGTGTCGTCGAATTGCACAGCGGACCAGATGGATTGATACGTATCGCGAAATTACCTTTACCGAATGGATCATTCCTTACTCGACCGTTGACAAAGGTCTGTCCTTTAGACGTATAGGTGGATAGATTACAAGGCTAATTTTAAATGTAGGATACATTTTGAATCTATTTTATCTGTTATAAACATTCATTACAAGCAATTCAGCAGTGACCTTTAGCCTAATTTGCTGTGAACGCTATTTGATATGGTACTATGTTCATCTAGTCTAAAATATCAACACCGGCCTAAAGCAATGGTTTAGACTACACACACGTTTCAATGTGTGTATGATGATAATAGCTTACCAGACGGTGAACGGAGAAGGCCTTTTTTAATGAACCGCAGTGATTTAAATATCATTACGGTTCGTTAAATAAAGTGTAAATTATTTTTAATATTGTCGATACATTTTTTTCTGACACATTGATTATGCCTCAAATTAGGATTCACTGTCTCGGGTAATAGACAATGATATATTTATATACATAAATGTTAATACATAGATAAAGGTCCATGACTTCAAACATTTGTGCTTCATCACATAAAGTTTATCACCACCAAGATTCGAACCCGGGTCAAATGGCACAGAAAGCAGGGTAACTGCCATTAAAACAATTAGACGACGAAAACAAAACTACTTACCATAACACCAGTAACGGTAATTAATATTAAGACGAATGTGGTACATACCCTTCTCCAATAATTAACCGCACACGTCCGACAGTACATACCTGAAATTAAAAATAATAAATTTACTTAATACTCATACAATTAAAGTAGGACGGTTTTAATAGCCCACATTTGACACTTCATCTATATAACTTTGCAATGGCGGCAACACAATTTAATTTTTTCATAATAAGAACGCCACAACTGGACCACTTTTTACAGCTACTAAATATTATTTTAAAAATTAAAAAGAAGATAATTATCGCGCACGTACGCATTCACGCACGCGCACAAACGCTCACACGCACACACCCGCACGCACACACACGCGCACCCATCTCCATTATTCTTATAATACTATTCTGTCTGCATTACCTAATTCATGAGTAAATAAATAATACATTTACATAATTACTAGCTTTTGCCCGCGGCCCCGCCCGCGTGAAAGTTGATTTTTCGCTACATGAGAAATTCTGAAACAATCATTAATTTTTATAAAAAGCCTTAGAACCACTTTAACTTGAGCTCTCATACCTTAGCGGCGGCTACTAAAACACGGATTAAGCTGTATCTTCACTTCTACTGGACCGATTTTAATAAAGTATGCTGCAGTATTTAAGTCAGAATAGAAACTTGAAGACTGTAATGGTTTGACCAAAATTAGTTTGACCAAGCTCGAACAAACAAACATCGACGGATTTGGTTTTACAAGGCCTTAGTCGATCTTAGTAGTTTTTTTTTAATGTTTGGTTTACAAAACTTGACATTTAACAATTTTATAATAGTATATAGAAATCACACACGGATTCTTATGCTATGACTAGCTAAAAGTACCGGTGAGCTATTACCCATGTCATGGAAGAAGCTAGTACTTTAGCGGAATAGCTATACACATACAAATCCTAACCCAGGGTTATCCTATATTAAGTACTAATATCACAAGCTGAACGTTAATGATAGTGATGATTTTCCATGTAACTATTGTATTGAATCGTGTGTTTTATTGATCAATAAAACATTTATTATTATTATACAATTTACTTTGAGTAATAAACCTTTTTAAACATAGTCTGATAGATGTCAAATACGGGCTGTTAAAATGGCCCCACTTTAGACGTTGCCGATTACAAGTCAATCACAGAGGGAAGAAAAAAATTGATTAAAGAACGTGCCATCGCAAGTTGCAACGTATCGAAGGAGGAGGAGGAGTTTCAGTGTTTATATATTTAGAGGTCTTGAAGACGATGTGTGTCAATCTTTAGATTATGTAATATCGTAATAACTTGTTGCAAAATAACTTCGCGGTGTGATATTCTTCGTTATTGCGGCACAGGGCCGCCACACTTCGTGAGAAGTTAGATTGGTTCGAACTTGCCCGGCTGATTCAATTACATTTTAATAGTCTCGAGATGACAAAACTTCTATTACTGTGGCGGGTGCTTTGTAATTGTGTTTTATCGACATCGATAACATTTCGAAGGCACGGACCGAATCTAATCTGACGTGTAAACGCGAATTAAATACATTTCAAATACTGGCGAGGAGATTAAATAACGACGATAAGAAAAAAAGAAAAAAAAAGGTGGATAACTTAAACCGGATTCGTACATGTTCCCTGTTATTTGCTACATGTTATTGCCGCATTATAAAATTCGACAGGTGT
The DNA here is from genome assembly GCA_017165845.1 of Thaumetopoea pityocampa. Lineage (NCBI taxonomy): Eukaryota > Metazoa > Arthropoda > Insecta > Lepidoptera > Notodontidae > Thaumetopoea > Thaumetopoea pityocampa. The sequence goes on along the minus strand of WUAW01003266.1, from coordinate 15,708 downwards.
GTAGGGACGTCACCACCGGTCGGCAACTGATAAGCGAATGTGTGCCGCGCCGGCCATTCACCTGCGTCCGCTGACACGTGCTGACATCCCTCTCGGCTCGTGTATCACGCTGGGTGAAACAGAACTCCATCACCATCACCAGCAAGTCCACCCTAGATACGGACCTCCTCCTTTTAAACGAGGGATTCGCCATAATCACAACGCTTGGTAGGCGTTCTGAAGATCACACTAGACTTTGACTGTATAACAGGATAACACTGCTGTCTATAATATTATCCTGGTGCATCCCTTAGCTGGTTCTGACAGCATCCACGGGAAAAGATGGAGTGACGCTATTATTATGCCGGCGTCACACAGCTATAAAAGAACTTACACGAGCATATATAGACGACTGATTAGAACAGTGGCAGTGAGCTTACTTTCTGTGTCAATGAGCCTCGGATTCGAACCCCGGTAGGGGTAACCTTTGTGTGACGAGCACAAATGTTTGTGTCCGACTCACGGACGTGTTTATCTATATAAATATGTATATCGTTATCCTGCACTCAAAACGCAGGGAATCCTACATAGTTTGGGACTAGGTCAGCGTGTGTGTGTGCGCTAAAGTGTTCAGAATATTGTTATTATATTAAAACAAAGGATTGAATGAAACCGGTCCGGTCACTGCGCCGTGATATATTTCTCATTTGTGCCGAAATGGACAGTGTTGTCGCATGCAGGGTGACGTTATCCCACGGTATAACAATGTGCTCTGTGGCGCAGTACGCTCAGTACGCTCGCCCGGTATTGCACGAGTACTCGATAGAATCTCGTATACGGTTTCTAATTGATTGTATTAGAACAAAACATACGTACACAAGGGAGTGTCAACTGTTTGGGTATAATTATCATCATCGTCAGGTCAGGGAGTGCTTAGTCCTTTAGCCTGTCCGGCAAACAGACGTAAGTATACGGGTCAGCGACCCCGACCCCCCCGAGCTACTACTGTCTCTTCTTACTCCTTCCGAGATAGTAATATCCTATAGTCCTTTTCTCAAATACCACATTCCTTATCCCATATTCCTTATATTAGTGGGAACGCAACGAGAAACTTTAACACTTGTTTTTAATAAATTGGCGGCCTCATGGTTCGCCACCCGACACGTCTCGTTGCCCGCGGAGGCGAAATGTGGGCTACGGATAGCCACTTTGCTTGTAGCAAGTGGAGAGAAGTAGTCTCTACCTCTACCCCAATTCTTTGGTAGTATAGTGATCAGTATACCCGCCTATCACGCGGGAGATCGAGGTTCGATTCTCCGCCGAAGAGTCAGGGAGAAAATGGCGTGATTGTATGTGTGTATACGAGTATATCATCAGCGCGTGAAAATCTACTGCTGGACATGGTCCCCCTCCTCATAAAGCACACACACAATATTTGCCACAATCTTCACGCACAGCAGGCGTATTGGAGATCGCAGTAGATTTTGACTGAATAATAGAGTAACGCCGCTGCCTGTTATCGTGGTACACCCTTAGCTGGTTCTCACGGCAGGCGCGCGAAGAGATGTGAGCTAATGACGCTGTCTTCATGCCGACGCCACACAACTGAGAAGCTTTATATTATGTAAAATTGTCTAGATCTAGTTTAAATAATTTAATAAAAAATAACGCTAAATTTTATTTTGCGTTATCGTAATGCCATGACATTTTAACTTTAATGAAGACCATAGATAAGTATTTTGGAAACACGAGACTAATTTCGCTTTGCATGTTCCCACACTAAAATGGTCGCAAGATAATTCCGGCCCAAGATTTATGAGTATGTATTGATGTTAATCGATATCTTGCCATTTACGCGAGTCTCAATAAATTTACTTAATTTGCACTAATAATCGGGGAAATAATCTCAACACCCTGAAGCAAAAAAAGCACGAGGTAGAATGATGTGCACTGAAGCTATGTAGCTATAGGCTTTTCCTGTATTTTATTTAATAAAGATGAGACGTGCGTCATAAACACAAGCCATTAGACAGTATAAGAAGATTAAATCATAGAAGCATTTTTACTATGTATATAATACATTAGAAAATTTGAACGTCTAATTCAGTTCACCAAGTAACCACATAGTGTTGTACAAATTTCCATATAAATTTACCTTGTGCAAGACGAGAACGCCTTCCCTGAGCTGGTGTCCAAGCTTCCAGTTATTGGAGGAGCACAAAACAAAAGAAGAATATACACATATATACAAAAGATTTTTAAACAAAATTTATAGTAACTTAACAATTTCAATAAACTTCGGAGTAATACGAAGAACGAGCCCGTCCGTCGGATTTTATTACTGTGAATTTAAGCGCTTCGGTAGAAATCGTAACATGAAGCAATTGCAGCGCTGTATTTTTATCACCAGTCAAATAGAAAACAAAACAGCAACCGAGTGGCTCGTAAGCACTAGTGATATAGGTGGACGTTTAACGAATAGTCACCGTAAATGACGCTATATTTGGTATGTATAACAATAATACTTATACACTCGCTGGTAAGGTATCAATTGGCACAGGGTATGTTATCAATAATTTTATTATAATTGATATTTCAAATATACATATATACATCATCACCGTCATCAACCCATCAACCAAAACCGTCGATTTTTATTTGTTCGGGCTTGACGCAAAAACCAGCGGGTAGATTTTGGTTAAACTATTACAGTCTTAATGGTACTATTCCGACTAAAATACTGCGGTATGTTTCATCAAAATCGGTCCAGTAGAATTAAAGATACAGCTTGATCCCTGTTTTAGTAGCCGCCGTTAAGGAACGAGAGCTTAACTAAACTGGTCTATAGATTTTTTATGTAAACCTATGATTGTTGCGGGATTTCTCATGTAGCGGAAAACCGACATTCACGCAGGCGGAGCCGTGGGCAAAAGCTAGTTATCAATATGCACATGATTACAACACGTCAGAGATACATGCCTTGGAATCGAACTCGAAAATTAAAAACTGGCATTTATGGTCACATCGTTAGGTCATCCCTGCTTATGATATATGTACATCTTACTAACTGTAATAACATTTTCCATACTTTAATTTGTAAATTAGGTTTATACTAATTGTAATGAAAAATAACGATGGCGTATTGATATTTTTTCAGTTTAAATAACTGTAAATACCTGTGAGAGAAGAGATTAACCTTACCCAATTACATGTTTATTTTCTCCCGCGTCATTAAAAAAAGGGTGGTAAAACGCACTAGCTTAATAAAAACCTATTCACTTTTATCTTAAAAATACCTACATTATATATGTACTAGCTTTTGCCCGTGGCTCCGCCTGCGTAAATGTCGATTTTCCGCAACATGGGAAATCCCGACACAATCATAGATTTATATAAAAAACTATAACCACTTTTACTTGACCTCTCGTACCTAAGTGGCGATTACTAAAACAGGGATCATACTGTATCGTCAATTCTATTGGACCGATTTTGACGAAACATGCCGCATTAATTAAGCCGGAATAGTACCTTTAAGACTGTAACAGTTTAATTAAAATCTATCCGTTGGTTTTTGCGTGAAGCCCGAACAAACAAACAAACATCGATGGATTTGGCTTCAAACTCTTAATTAGTCGATCTGAGTAGTTCGTTTTTAAATATCGTTGATTTTTGAAAATTTGACATTTAACAATTTTATAATAGTATTGCTATCAATACTATTATAAAATTGTTAAATGTCAAATTTTCAAAAATCAACGATATTTAAAAACGAACTACTAGAAAAAAATAATATTATATACATCTATCTATCTATATAGATAGATGTATATAATATTATTTTTTTCTTGATACACCACAATAATAAGACATTATAAGTTTGATTTTTATTACCAATTTAAACACCAAAAAAGCAATCAGGAATCAAATAAATGTAAATTCAATTCAATAGAACTGTTTCCTTTTTCAATAAACGAGTGGCCAGTTTTGTCTAGAATATAAATATGCTGTTTTATTATGCAATAATAATGTTTATTCTTTGGTCTGCTTGTATCTCTGACTCTGCCTGCGATTT
>WUAW01003265.1:26587-42269 GCA_017165845.1 Thaumetopoea pityocampa | reverse complement strand
CTCACATAACCGTCGTGCTGTGCCCTCAGCGCGACGGTATGGGTTAGCCATTTTCTGTGCGTAAAAAAAAAAAAAAGGACTATGGAGGGGACTATGGCGATATATGTTATTATTAATATGTTGTTATTATGTTAGTAGTGTTTACTCTCATAATGACGTATAAGAATATTCACAAGGTTTATTTTATTTCATGAATTTAGATGCGCTAAAACAGTAGTTACGCTAAGCCGAAGAAGATATAACGTTTTGTACATTTATTTAGAGAGGATGTGAGAATCTTAGTCTTACGAAACGAATATATTTAACGGCCAAGGACTGAGCAAATGTGAGTGGTAGCGTTAGTGAGGACGCCTGAGGAAAATGTACTTTTACCTAATAAACGACTGAAGTCGTCACAAAATAATAGGCCTGATTTGACATTTGTCATCGCAACGTCACTAGAGATGTTACTAAACAAATCGATTAGCAAAGATATCGATTTTTAAAACAAATGGATTCAACATTATGAGAGTTTATAATCGTTTAGATCCTCAGTTCCCAAAGTGGTCCAGGTGGACCCCGTGGTGGCAGTTAAATATAAGTACGAGTAAGTTATGATAATTTTCACATTAAAGCCCGTTCACAAAATGTTCGATTATGCTATTATATTATAATTTAGATTAAAAATTGCCAAATAGTTTCAAGGTAATTATGTTTAATTACCTTGAAAAGTACAATTTTTATTGATATTTTTTGTGTCAAATCTGTAGATTTCTGCATAGATTGATCCATTTGCGCCGTAAATGAATGGAACACCATTGAACCAATGATGGATTAGTGAGAGTCAGTTATCGCTGTAGCGACCTACTTCGCTACATAATAGGTACACGTATCGTCAACAGATGGCGTAAATCTTGAATATCAACACTACCATAGAAAGCTGAATCAGGGTGAAGAAAATTAATAGCAACATAGTATATTAGTATATAACGTCTTGACTTAGCCTTTGAAGATGCTGGGAGACCCCGCCAGACATAACCCTCGTCTGACTTAAAAACCCTCCCTATAGAACACTATTGAATCAATAATGGATTAACGACAATCAGTTATCATTGTCGCGACCTACAATACACCTACATAGTACACGTGGCCTCAACAGATGGCGCAAATTTTAAATACCGGTAACACTAACAAAGAAAGCTGAATCACGGTGAAGAAAATTAATAACAGCATACATAATAAGGTCTCGATCATAAACGGTCGGTGGCAGTAGGAAACCCTGTCAGACATAATACTCGTCTGAGGTGAAGACCTTCCCTTTTCTAACACTACCACTCCTACCACACATTGACCTATACATATCATAATGACTGAAAATTTTTCATTATATCGTCCCCTTATTGGTAGAATTCATTAAATGACCAAATCCTCCTTTTTTCCAAACTTGTTTCTGGAACAAGTCTGTACTTAGTGAATATTTATCTCGCGATATACGCATCGTATCAATATGTGAGTAAAAAGGGAATGTAGACCAGCTTTTGCTTATAACGCTGATGTCAATAACTCATTTTGGTCAATGTTGTCAATAATGAATTCTGCGAATAAGGGGACGATATTCTTGTTTATTTTGCTTCCGACAACTGATAATAGTTTACTTATAGCAGTAGCGTACAAAAATGTTGAGAAATATCAGTATACTGTTCCACGTGCCATAACGAATGGCTGCTACTTTGCTTTGAATTTAAATGAGAATAATTATGCTAATACTTACTCACCGACTGATTACTCCAAGACGCCTGCCAAATATGGCAAATGCCTCCTTTATAAAGAGGAGGCTCATGTCCAGCAGTGGACTTCTAAGGGCTGATAATTGTGCCAGTGTAATCTCTATCTACTCTTGTAGTACATTCGTTTTTCATATCAAGCTTTTGGGCCCAGCAGTTTAAACTGTGAGTTGTCTGTCACTTTGTGTTAGGTAGATTAAAGTTATACATACATACACTCACGCCGACATCCCACAAGGGTAGGCAGAGGCCATAGTACATACTACATACATACATACAGTCACGCCTCCCTCCCATTGGGGTAGGCAGAGACCACTTCCTTCCACCTGCTACGATCGTTTGATATAGCAAAGTATCGGGCTATCCGCAGTCCACATTTCGCCTCCGCGGGCAATGAGACGTATCGGGTGGCGAACCACGATACCGCCATTTTATAAGGTTCAAAATATTAAAGTTATGTTTTAAAAAATAATTATACATATATCAATATCTGTTTTGATGACATAATATTATATAAAGATTATATTACAGATTATTATATGTATAATTGAATGAAATATATTATATGTAATTCGCGAATTGAGCCGACTATTCGACCGAATATGAATATAACAAAATATACTGTAATACCTCTACTTTCGCTACCCCGACTTACGCGAACCCAGAGTTACGCGATTTTCAAATCTCGTCGATTCGTCTTTTATTTGAGCGTTATGCAATTCGATTACTCTCGATTATAATTATTAGCATGCTACAAGGAAATTTTAGAAGAGAAAAATAAAAATTTGAACCGGCAGACACTAGATTTTATGAAATGTAAAAGACATCAAAATAACTTCGGTTTGCCAATTTATATTTGTGTTATCTAACATTTTATTTTGTTTCCGACCTCAACTAAAAATAATTTATATGCGAATATTATACCCCGGCTTACGCGAATTCGACATACGCGGTTATCACTCACTCCCACCTATCGCGAAGTTCAGGGTATTACTGTATTCTAAATATGCCGAATACCGAATATTCGGCCCTTCTTTAACAATAAGCATGCCGTTTTATACCGGCCGCGGGCGATTGTATACGTGTATATGTATTTACAAGGATGGCGAAGCCTATACTCCGCTACACTGTCTTGAAATTGACGGAAGTCACATTTCTTTTTTTTTTTTAAACTGGTTATTTGCTCGCATTCATGCAGGTGTCCTCGCGATGTTTTCGTTCACCGGAAACAAGTAATAGACAATTTTTTAATGTTTTAATTAAGATCCACATTCTTAAAATAAGCACAGGTGCGTCGAACACATGAAGCCATAAATTGCCTGATAATTTAGCGAATTAAATTGATCCGTTTATAAAAGAAATAGTAAGAAAATCGAGATTTTGATTACTGGCCAAAATTAAAATTCTATCCAATTCTAGTTAAGATACTTTTCAGATTGATTAATTAATATCAATTCGCAAAATGATTTATGATCACAGATATGATCAGACAATAGCTAATAATACTAGTACATTCGAAAAATGTTATCAGGCTAGTCATTAGTAAGCAAGTCTACCTCTGGATTAAGCAGTGCTTCTCGCGGCTGGATATTAGATGGATTAACTATTTTAACATCTAGTACGGACCTAACTCCCTGGGCTAGGAGCCTTGTGCTTACTGAAGCATGTTCAACTGCGGATATCTGAATGACACTTGATTGAATGAATGACACTTATCGTTGTAAGGACGGCTATCATAGCTAGGCTTATGGCCATTTCTATGGCTCTCAAAGCTATCGGAACTGATATTAAGAATTTGGAGGCTTTACCAAAAAAGTACAGTTTGTTATATATCATTTTCCAAACATTATCAGCGTTTATTGTCTACTAGCTTTTACCCGTGGCTTAGCTCGCAATGATGTCCTTAAATACATGTCAGAGACCGTTTAACGGTCAACATTTTTTCTCTCTCTCGAGGACAGTTTTTTTGGGATAAAATGTACCCTTCATAAATATTCTTCTCTGTATCCCATGTGTGTACAAAATTTCACGATGATCGGTTAAGTAGTTAAGGAGTGATAGCGTAACAAACTAACAAAGAAACTCACATTCGCATTTATATTTAGGATTATTTCATTAGTCAGTGCAGCCAATAGGCGTTGCGTTGTAAATAAAAAGCCCACTCGTACATTTTCATTGCAAAACATTTCGTTAGTTTACGCGTGCCGGTGAAGTATCGTACCGTGACTGTACTTACCCTAGATTTTGTGGTTCAGATTACCATCTTGTACAGTCGATTGTACATTTTGTAAGAAAAAAAAAGAATTAAACTGTTTAATGGTGACGTATGTTATTTAGACCTTCTCAACAACCTTAAGCGTCGTCTACACAACAGCTGTATTCGATTTATTTTTAACCTTCGCTAGTACCGTGTCTTTCTCTCGTTCTCAAATAAATTTGTTATTTATTCATTATCGCCGTAGACTACGCACTCTGACTCCTCTCTATACCTTTCTCATGTTTTCCAAAACCCCTACTAATAAGGAGTTCGAAGCGAGCGGAGCCTCGGGTAAAAGCTAGTAACATAATATTGTGGACACGTTTTTTTTTTACACACATCAATGTGTGTGAAAAAAAATTGTCCAGTTAGAGTCTAGCACCAAATTAGGATTATTCCTTGTGTCTTGAGTACTAAACAAAGATATACTTAAGTAAATAAATGCTAATGCATGCATATATAGATGAACATCTCGAACAACTCGGACACAAACATTCGTGCTCATCGCACAATGTTTGTCCCTACCAGGATTCGAACCCATTGACTCAAACCCGGGACCAATTGGCATAGAAAGCAGAATCACTGTCACTGAACTAATTAATTAGAGTTAGCAATTTAAAAACCTTTTAAAATAATATTTAAAGAGCTATAAGCTGTATCTTCAATTCTACTGGACCGATTTTGATGAAAAATGCCGCAGTATTTAAGTCGAAATAGTGCCTAATTTATATCGTTATATAACCAAAATCTACCCGCTGGTTTTTGCGTGAAGCCCAAACAAACATCGACGGATTTGGTTTCAGAAGCCCTTAATTAATCGATCTGAGTAGTTTGTTTTTAAATATCTTTGATGTTTGAAAATTTCACATTTAACAATTTTATAATAGTATAGATAATACTTTTTATTATGGTAATTCCTTCGCGTGGTACTATAGTTTATTTTTAATGATATTTTAACTTCTCACGCAGGAGAAGACGCGTGTAGGTGCTAGTTTGTATATCATCTATGGACACGCGTGCACAATTTTTAACAAAATCTCATTTATTTTGCATATATTTCAGTATATCTAGAGGACCATGTATTAAAACTAGTTGAAATTGTTAGCTTTGCTCGCAACAAATGTGCTGGTGATTTGTAATCTAAATTGATTCGTGAATTTATCGCGTATCCATACTGAGTATCATATATGCCTATCTCGCTGCTAAATTTCATAATTATTGGCTCAGTGAATAAGCCGTTTAGAGTAACAAACACACAGACAAACGCACTTTTTACTTTTATTATAATATATTAGTGTGAACGTGGATATTATTTCCTATAAAAATTTTAGTCCTGGAATTAAAATGATTAATTTTGCTAATTAGTACCTTGTAGTCTAATTTATAGGGATTATTAAGTATGCATCTAACACGGGGACAATTATGATTTAAGAGCTAAAAATATTGCACGCTCTGTTGACTTCATTAATCGCAGATTCGATTTCTGTACACGGCACATTTCGAAATTTTATAAATTAATTCTGGTCTGATTCAGTCTTGAGATATACAAACGCAGGTCACTTTGGTAGCTTGTTAATATGCACAATATGAACTCCTGACCAATTTATACAGAAGTTACTGCATATAAATCTACAAGAGTTTGAATTTATATCAATGTTTACCGCCAAGCAAAGAAATATAAAACTTAACTTTACTTACAGTAATGAAATCTCTTGGTCATTCCTTAATGTCGCGAAGACACGGAGTTACATACATAAAATAATTAATACAGTATGATCTGTCTGTCGCACAGTACGGAGAATTGGTTGTTTTTATGGCACACAAACCGCTCAAATACCTGATACGATTTAGACACTATTACACATGTAGATTTTCATTAATATAAAATCAAATTTATAAAAAAAATAATCAACACAAAACATTATTAATTAGCACATAAAAATGTATCACCGATTACCTGTATGCACGAACTATTTATTTATACTGTACATTAAAACATTATTGGATTTGGACAAAATATTTGACAACGAATAACATCGAAAACAGGTCATCGGCTGGCTTTATCGAAATGTCAGGGTCTGTAAGCGGCGGCGGCGGCTACGTTCAGAATGCCAACAGACATCGGCGATGTCGGAACGTGAATGCGACCGATGACATAGGACCAGATTTCCTTCAGTACAAATAAATTCAAGACCACTTTTAGTTAAAACTGGTTTGAATAATTCTAAAATGGCGATACGCTTTAATCCTTTGTTTTATATGTGAATTATTACACTTGAAATTATGGACGTGAATATAAAGCAGTTATAATAAAAAGAAAAAAACATTATTCATTATTACAATATAAATCAGGAGTTGACAACTTTTGAAAAAATATTTTAAACGCTTTATATGTTTAAAGTATTATATTAACCATTGTTATAAATTAATATTTTACCAGGATAATGGGCCGCAGCGTTATCTTATTATTCAATCAAAATCTACTGCGATCTCCAAGACGCCAGCCCAGCGTGGAAATTATAGCAAATCCCCCCTTTATAATGAGGAGGTATTTAACTACTGGACCTCCGCCCGCGTGAATGTCCGTTTTCCCTTACATAGGAAATTCCAACACAATAACAGATTTGTATAAAAAGCCTTAAACCACATTTACTTGACCTCTCGTACCTTAATGGTGGCTACTAAAACAGGGATCAAGCTGTAATTTCAATTAGAATTGAAGGTGAACCGATTTCGATGAAACATGCCGTACGGAACAGTACATTTAAGACTGTAACAGTTTAACCACAATCTACCCGCTGATTTTTACTTGAAGCCCGTACAAACAAACAAATAAACAGCGACAGATTTGGTTTCAGAAGCCTTTAATTAGTCGAACAAACTACTCAGTAGTTTGTTTTTAAATAACTTTGATTTTTGAAAATTTGACATTTAACAATTTTATAATATTATAGTAAAAGACAAAAAATATTCGCAAAATATACCGCATTATATACGAAATATTTTTATACGAAAGACGTCAAGAAGGATACATATGTTTGTATATAGAGCAATCGAGAAAGGCGAGACGGAGTGGAACTTAAGTTAGCGCAGACTAGGCTAACCACGTCGTGACTTCCCCCGCTTCCCCGTTATGTTCGACGAGTCGGCGCAAGCGCAACTTGCAGGCGCCCGCGCCTTCCGCTCGCCAGAAAACATTTACATTTTTATTTAATTCTAAAAATACGCGTTACGAACTGTATATAGTTTCAATGACTATGCATTGGCAGTACCTTAAATACAGTATACGATTGCACATAAATATTTAGCGAGAGAAATGCAATTATTGCAGAATAACATTAGACAACCCGATGCCCGATACCGCGGGACTCGAGAACAATCGAATATGAGGACGAAACTCTATTATGTAATACCAGTCAAACGTACACACATCATCATCATGGTCATCAGTCCACGGAAGTCCACAGTTGGACATGAGGCTCTTTAAAAAAAAGGATTTGACACAGTCTCTACGCTTGCTAGGCGTCTTGGAGATCGCAGTAGATTTTGATTGAAGAACAGGACAACGCTGCTTCCCATTATCCTGGTACATCTCTCAGCTGGTTCTCATATCACCCACGAGAAGATATGGAGGGACATTATGCAGGCACCACATAACATACAGACACACGCCGAAACCAATATTACCAATATTTATTATTTATTAATATATTTATTATTAATTAATTATAATTATTTATTATTATTAATTAATTATTTATTATTATTAATTAATTATTTATTATTATTCATATATTTAATATTTATTATTTATACCAATAATTATTAAAATAAATAGTTTCAAAGCTCATTATCGGTAACTAAACTAACAGGTCGATTTTACAATTTCACGTACCAAAATACCGTTATTCAATTACAGACACCTACTTTACCAATCTTTACATACCAATACCTATCACCAATACTTTATTTGGCTAAATCGATATTCACTTGTATCAATCACTCCAATACACTTTTCTATGTTTATTGAGTGTATCTCGCATTTGAGTGTTGAGGTCAAGTGATCTACATTATATTCATCAAGGATTTTATCAATCAAATACATAACTAGCTTACAACCGTTATCTTACCATAGAGAAATTTTTAAATATATGTTATTTCTACAAAATTGGACAAATAAATACTGGTTAATTATAAGCAACATCAGTTGATACCTTGATCAAATCAACAATTTGTTTCAAAAAGGTCAAGCTTCTAGCACCGTTAATCGACAAAAGTGAATGATAAGACGTATGGATGTGGATGAGACGAGAGAGGGGTGTCAGATCGCAGTATGTGGCAAACTGTGGTCTCTGCCTACCCTTATGGGATACCTTATGGGATATGGGAGAGATTTTCTCAACGGCGTGTAGTCTGTCAACCCGCATTAGGCCAGCGTAGTCGATTATAGTCATTCTGAGTGGATCCGTGGCGCGCAGTGGAAGAGTAGATGGATTGATGATGATAAAAAATGCTTTCAACTTTCAAATAATAAATAAAAAACTAAAACACCTTCTTCTTCTTCTTTTTCCATAGTGGCAATCGGCTGTGAATTCGCGCCATTATTGCCTTCAAAAAATACAGTCACTTTGCTATATTAGTCACAATTTTATTCCAATGTTTTAAAATATTGTTCACGATTATTGACGATTAATACACAAAACAATATCAAATTTATATATTAAACATCACAATAAACCAATATAAAACATTAAAATAACTTCAAGTGATGTTTCACTCGGGTTGTCACCAAAACTCCCAACTAAATAACTAATTAAGCATAGGCAAAGACAATGTTTTACGAAACCATTCAGCAAGTTTTAAAATAGTCAATCATGTTTTCATGGCATAAATATCTCTCTGTTATGTTTGTGCAATACTTAAACATATGTTAAAACATATTTTTTATTACCAAAACCAATGTCATTTGATATTTTATGTAACAGTTTTACAAAACCATTCGCAAATATTTCCAGTTTCTCTCAACCGGCGTAAGACTGGTTGTTGCTTCATAAATATTAGCTGCATAACCTTACTATATTAGGTATTGAACTTTGATGCTGCACGAGGTGAGGCAGTGACTGCCGAGATCAACTGCCGCTACTGGCAGGTACCGTTAGCGGACGCACGAGCTGCACTTCGTGGAATCGGCATGAGCCTCCACTTCATTATCTGCTGCAGATACCTTATATAAAATTTACTGTATCTTTAATGTTGACACGGATTCAATTCCATACCGCTTGTCTCGAAATTATCAGCTTCGTAAAGGGGATGTTTTAAAACAACATGACAATTTAATGTGTTTTCTTAATTAATTTGAACAAAATCTTTTTCTTCCTTTTTTATATAAAAGATCCATCTGATGGCAAGTGCTCACCGCTGCCCGTAGACGGCCGCAACACTAGAGGGATCGCAGGTTATCGCGTTATCAACCTTTAAAGTTCTTTCTTAGTTTGTGGCGTTTCACTAATTTGGTACAATTCAGCCAATATCCGTTGTGCTTGAACAAAATCAATGGCGAACGGTCGTCATTTTTGTTTTGTACGCGATATTATCCTCAAAAAATTAGGCAAAGGAAATCCAGTCTCCCAAAAATTAATTTTTAATTACTTTGCCTTTCGACGTGTGGTTTCGTTCCGGCTTTAGAATTCCTGTTCTTCCTAAAATATTGTTCAAAGCAATAAATAAGGCATGACGACCTCAATATCCACTTGATGATAGACCTCTCTCGTAGTGACATAGTATCTCACTATCCGAAGAGGCAGGACAGAATCTATATATCAAGATAATGTCGTCTGCGTTTAACAATCTGTATACTCACTCATATATCAAGTGTGAACTAATCCTTTCAACACCATAGTGCCATTGTGAACGGCTCATGTTTAGCAGTTGATCTTCACAGAGTGATGATGTTAATGATATATATATATATATATATATTATTTACTTCTATAATTACTCCCAGGGCGTTAGCGTAGGTAGTTATATATGTATTTACTCATTATTTTTTGCATTAGTTATTTAAGTAATATATAAATATTTTTTTAATCAAAAGTTATTTTAACTATACACAATTATTGATATGATGAAAAACAGAATCTTGTAAAAATATACGTGATCGGATTCGCCATCAATTGAATCGACGTTATTGATGTGTAGATGGTTAAATACCCTCATTTTAAGCAGAGCAACGAACAAGTCGATAAATGAAGAGTGGGACGAGCGTGCGAACAGGGTCAGACGTGCTATTGTCACCACAATGTTACTTTGCGATATTTCCTACACACGAACATCGCATACCTATACGAGGTATGTGGACAAGATCAAGGCGTATGCCTCGCCGCATCCGCCTCTCCGTTCGGAATTCCATACGGTCCACATTGGTACGACTCAAATTAAATGACAAAGTTACAATGTTGTGGTAAATAAAGATTTGATATTGCAAATATTTATATCTAGTTGTCGACGGCTTCGCTAAGTCCTATGCACTATTTTCTAATAATGTTAATTTAAACAGAATTCGGTCAGTCATTTTCGACATGATGACTCAAAAATATAAAGTTCGGTTTTCTAATATCATACAAATAGACCGAAGTCGGGATGTTGAATTATTTTTTTTTTGAATATTTCATTGTTTTATTATATATTTGTATATTAGAAGGTATATTTTATACGGGAAATTATATTATTTTTTGTTATGATTTTGTTAGTATTTATCATCGTACAGTACCTATTTTGTTATTTCTACACTGCCCAATGATAGACTAGCAGAAATTGACTTTACACTTCATGTATAAAATTTAGAAAACTAATCGAATTAGCGAACGCGGTCAGATACTTAGACTCATATAAAATCAGCCCAAATTACGGACTGGGCACGTAGTGTGTATAAAGTGTAAATATCTCTATTCTTTCTTTTCTTCTTCTTTTTTAAAAGACAACTCCCGCATTAGAATTAACTCCTGTATCGCGGGGACTTTACAAAGATTCAAATAACGGAAACACAGAACACCCAGATTCAGAACAACAACTTGTGGTTTACACAAAATTGTTGTCCTTTGTGGGAATCGAACCCACAACACTCGACAGCGCAGTAGACGCTTAAACCACTGCTCAATATATTTGAGATTAAAAGGAGGTTAGGATCTAGTGTACAAGGTGCAGAAGCATACATACACATACATATATACATATACCGAAACATACTAAATTATATACATTTTGAGAGAAAGTGAAAATTTATCCTTACAACCCGAGATTTGAAATTTTACACGGTTAACAAGTAAATTAAAATTCCTTTGTTTGTACCGTATTTCTTGTTTTAACTTAGCTTTTTTTATACGATCAGAAAATGAATGACCATCTTGGCAAGTAAAAACAGGATGTAAAAAAAACAAAAGAATTTAAAAAGGATACATACTATTGAAATATTATTTATGTAGGCAATTACGACACTCTTTCTATGTCAAGAAAAATTTGGGCATGTATTCTGGATCTTACAACTTTTAACGACCAGCCTTATTGGGAAAGTAACTTTGTCTTAAAATATATGTACTATTAAAATATTGGTTTACGTAGACAACTACACCACTTTTTTATGCCTAGAACATTTATTTATTTAATTTTTAATTATTTATCATACAATAATATATGTACATTATAACCATCACACTGGTGCTGATTTTGTTGTAACAAAACTCGGCCATGTATTCTGGATCTCACAACTTCTAACGGCCAGCAATGTTGAGATATTAAATCGATCCTATTTTTCACATTTATGTTTTTGAGGGGACAGATAGAGTGAGCCGCTTGGAATGCCGTGAGGGGTCAACATAATCACATCATCTCCTCGTGTGGTTGCTGTGAGAACCAGCCACGGAATGTACCGGGATAATAAGCAGCAACATTATCCGGTTTTTTAAATCAAAATCTACTGCAATCCCCAAGGCGCCTGGCAAGCGTGGAGATAATAGCAAATTCCCCCTTTTTAAGGAGGAGTTCCATGTCTAGCAGTGGACTTCCATGGGCTGTTGATAATGATGAGGTATAACACCCTTTACTCAACAATCAACCAAATTAATTAGACCAAAATTTGATATATAACATTTATATTTGATAGTCATATGGTACTATAGGTTTTCCAGACAAATTTAATTATATTTTTTTTCATATATTAGTAGGACTGACCAGTTTCGTACAAGGAAATATTTTGCAAATAGTTTCGTATTAAACTTTCTATCTATCTTGCGATAAGGTTGTCAGGTAAATTAAAATTAGAACACGTATGCTATAATTAAAACATACCTATTAATTGGTTATGTGTCGGCTAAAATTTAGAAAGCAATTTGTTATAAACAAAATGATTATGATTGAAATCGACTTTTTGTAAAGGCCTCCGGCGAATACCTGACCGGCTGAGATTCGTTACGCTCAGTTAAAAGAATCGTGAGTAAGCGCACTTAGTTCACCAGTCATGGCCAAAGTCAGCCAAAAATAAGTTTCATTGTACCGCCACCAGGGACCGGTTGTAGTTTAACGAAACTTTACGTGGGCGTTAAAAATCTTAAGCGGATTAGAGAATAAAAAATAAATGATAGCATGCCAGTGATCGATGCCCGCGATTAACATTATACACGAGAGAAAGTATCGACAGATATAAATATAAATTTAATAACAGTATTAGATGTATTGGACTGCAGAGACGGCGTGTTGCTGAGAGGTGCAGGGCCAATCAGTGCGGGCGACGGCGGCAAGTACCGTTATTGGCCTCACGGTGGCCACATCAGACCATACAGCCTACTTAATAACAGATAACAGACCGGTCATATTATGAGATAATATTAAAACTACAAAATTTATAAACGCAACCGAAAAACTAGCGTGATAAGGGGTCGGTGTAATTTGAAGTATGATGCGGTGTCAAGGATCGAAAAAGGAATGCTCCAATGGTTTGGTCATTTAGAAAGGTTGAGCGAGATTTGAATGACGAAACAAATATTATCATTATCATCCCCAGTCCATATCGTCCCCACTACAGGGGCACGGACCTCTCCTGGTCAGGAGGGGGATTAGGCCGTAGTCTACCGCGCTGGCCTAGTACGGGTTGGTAGACTTCACACACCCATGCAGGCATGCAAGTTTCCTCACGAAGTTTTCTTCTCCGTTAAGTACATTGGTGTCTAAAATGTAGACCGTACATGAATTACAAATAATAACTCAGTGGTACGGGATCGGGATTGAACCCACGACCCATCGACCCACTACACCACCAATGCAAACGAAACGAATATATGTAATAGAAATGGGAGTGGAAGTGTCGGAAGAGGGCGCCCAGGGAATTTACCTTGATAATACAACAACTTGTTTCAAAATGTTAAGGAGATCCATTTCGATTCACGGCGAGAGATGTGTGTTAGGATCGTAGTATGTGGCAAACTGTAGTCTCTGCCTACCCTTATGAGACACCAGCGGGAGTGTATGTATGTAACCTAAAACTGGACAAAATTATATACATTCCAAATAGAAAATCATGTAAGTGGCACAGATTTTCATTGAGCTAAATCTAAAAAAAAACACTGGCCGCCGTGCGGAATTCAGAGACATTCTATTGAGCGACCAACATTCAGGGCAGGTAAGTGTTATACGCGCAAACGCTAACAGAATACTATGTTAACATTGAGAAGATTGTCCGTTAGAGAGTGCACGGCGGGGTGACCTCGAGCGTTGATCCAACTGCGGTCGCCAAAGGCAACGATTTATACGATCGAATAAAATAATTTTATATTGCGAGCCAGCTTAACACATTTTAGTAATTTTTTATACGACCGATTGGTACAGTGGTAGTAACTTTGCTTTAGTATTTATGTATTTATCTATATAAGTATGTATATCGTTGTCTAGCATCCAAGATACAGGGAATCCTAGTTTGGGACTAGATCAATGTGTATAAGTGTCCAGAATATTATTATATATCTATACTATTAAAATTGTTAAATGTCAAATTTTGTAAATCGAAGATATTTAAAAAACCTACTCGTATGGACTAATTAAGGGTTTCTGAAACCAAATTAGTCGAGGTTTGTTTGTTTATTTGTTTGTTCGAGCTTTGGTAAAACTGTTACAATTATAATGGTATTATTCCGACTTAAATGCTGCGGCATGTTTCATCAAAATCGATCCAATAGAATTTAAGATACAGTTTGATCCTTGTTTTAGTAGCCTTCGTTTAGGTACGAGAGCTCAAGTAAAAATGGTTCTGTGGCTTTTTGTATAAATCTATGGTTGTTTCGGGATTTCCCATGTAGCTGAAAGCCGACATACACGCGGGCGGAGTCGCGGGCAAAAGCTAGTTATATTATAATTACATGAAGTGTACACAGGGCGGTCTTATCGCAAATTGTGATTGCTTGCAGACAGCCTGATTTGATTACATTTGTACATTGTTAATAAAACAAAGCCCGCTCTAAAATCACATGCAGTCACCCCGCCCAGCCGCATTCTAGGGCATGTCAATATTGTGTACCCACAATGGTCCGTAACATTACACCTCTCCATTAAGACGCGCGATCGAAAGCTCTGCAAGTCCTCATTATACGCTCTATCGTCTGTTGCGGTATTCGTTATTGAATATGTTTCTCTTTCAAGCTCGTATTCGGGTCATATCGTGATCGTTACCGCTTTGATTATCTACAAAAGAACATTGCTTTTACAAATATGTGGGCCTGAGACCGATACTGTCAGTAATGTTTATTGTTTAAACAATTTCAAATTCCTATCCAATTATTGTTTGACGTCGAGATATAGCAAATAAATTATTTCTCAAATAACTGAACGAGGTTAGCAATTATTGGAACAATACGATCGATTTGCTTAATGGTAATGACCCTGCTTTTCGTTACAATGAATCTCGGGTTTGAATCCCGCTATAGACAAATTTTATGTGATTAACATGAATGTTTATTTCCGAGTCCATAGATATTTATCTATATAAAATATGTAATAAGTACAAACATTTACCTACTTAAATAATGTCAAGTACCAAATGTGATTTGTTGAATAATAATTTTTGGCTAGATCAATCTGTGTGTAAAAATATCCACAATATTATTAATAATGTAGTAATAATGGATAATTATATATTTTCATTATCATCGTCTTATCAAGATAATTTTTGGCACATGACAAATTATATTGATTTGCTTTTTTTTACTTTACACCTTAGCAACAGACTCTTAACTTAAATCGGAATAATCCTGAGGGTATAGCAGAAAGGTCTCATCGCAATATGCGATCTCTTTCAAAGAACTTTTGGATGGATAGGGCTCATATTCGTGGTGGTGCAATTGTAATGAGCATATTTATTTACATACATACATTCACGCCTTTTTCCCGCTGGGGTAGGCAGAGACTACTTCTTTCCCCTTACTACGAAACTGACATACATCTTTCGCTTCTTCTACTTTTATCAACGCTTTCATATNGTTGTGGGTACTCCTAACCTGGCCTTTCTTCAACACGACTTCAATTTGGTCGAGATACGTTCGCCTGGGGCAACCCCTACCGATTTGTCTATTCAGACTCGTCTTATAAATTTGCTTCGTCAATCTTCTTTCATCCATCTTCT
>WUAW01003265.1:4948-23526 GCA_017165845.1 Thaumetopoea pityocampa | reverse complement strand
ATATATATATATATATATATATATATATATATATACATACATATGTGTGTGTATGTGTATGTATATTTTTTTATTATATATCTGTAATTATTTGAATACTTATAAAGATCAAAAGTATTAAGGCTGTTTAATTTTTGTTTAGTTGTCAATGAGACACAGATTAAATAAAAACTATAGTAATAATATTCTGGACAGTTTCACACACATTGAGCTAGTTCCAAACTAGGATTCCCTGTGTCTTGGGTACTAGACAACGGTATACATACTCATATAGATAAATACAGATAAATAAGTCCATGACTCAAGATACAAACATTTTGCTCATCATACAAACTTTGCTCCTACCGGGATTCGAACCCGGGACTCATTAGTACAGAAAGCAGGGTTACTGCAACTGTGCCAATCAGACGTCATAAATGGTTACAATAGGTTATGTAATAGGAACGTTCCTGGAGTCTGCGGTGTTCCTCATATGTAGCAATATAGGTAACCTGGAGAGGAAGGAGCCAGATGCGTTCAGTGTGTGTGGATACATACGACGGATAGGTTCCAAGCTATTCACATCACATGCAGTGCGACCTGATAGGGCTGCCGTCAGGAAACCAACCAAAAGGGTTTGAGACATGGTCGACCCGCCTCAAGCGCGGGGAATGCTCACGCGCATCCCATGAGAGGCGTATGAGCGTTACTAGGTAAGGACTCTAGTCCGCATGGATTGTAAAGTCCCTCAATTGTAGATGAAGCCCACCGCAGAGTGTTTAATCAGTAGAAGTCTGACACGATCCTTGTGGGATTTTTACTGCCTCAAAAAAAAACTAGAAACTCGTTAATTTTAAGGTACATAAAATAACTAATATTTTATTTATCAAATTCACGCTGAAAGATTGATGTTATGCTTCTAGAGCCTATGATTGTGACATACGTTAATTACAACAGTGGAATGGCCAACAGAATGGCCAAACAATTAGTTTAAAGATAGTAGAAGAAGAATTGTCTTACATGACTGAAAGTGTCAGAAGCCCTCTATTTTGACACTTCCAATCACGTATAAATAAAAAAATGAATAAAACAAGAAAAAATAAAACAACCTTCCGAAAATTTGCCTTAAAGAAATTTGCCTTAAAGAAATTTGCCTTAAAGAAATTTGCCTTAAAGAAATTTGCCTTAAAGAAATTTGCCTTAAAGAAATTTGCCTTAAAGAAATTTGCCTTAAAAAAATTTGCCTTAAAGAAATTTGCCTTAAAGAAATTTGTCTTAAAGAAGATGACAGTACAGTTCTCAAAATAATCTTAATATAACTAGAATTTGAAAAATATTGTTGTAAATACTGTATTTTTTTTTATAGAAAGAGTTAAATTTGCGATATAATCATGAAACTGATGACTGTTTATTTATCAAGTAGATAGCTAACCTGTGCAGTAAGTGTGTTTGCACACGTATACAGAAAATGATAGGTGTTCCACATTGCATTCGTAGCACAAACAATTCAATCGATTTAAGGTCTGAATCTGGAACGTGAAATTCCAATTATTTATTACGCAACATCGACTAGCTAGTGCATTATGTACTTTTAGACGCAATTTAACTTGTTAATAATACTCATTTTAAATGCATACCCATGCGAACTTA
Organism: Thaumetopoea pityocampa; assembly: GCA_017165845.1. NCBI lineage: Eukaryota > Metazoa > Arthropoda > Insecta > Lepidoptera > Notodontidae > Thaumetopoea > Thaumetopoea pityocampa. Next base: position 21,897 of record WUAW01003265.1, on the reverse strand, counting down.
AAATTTTTTGTTCGATTGTTAATCTAAAACATTGATACCCAAAGTGGTCTATATCGAACCCAGGGGTCGATGACCTGCAAGGGGTCCACGCCAACTGTCAAAACACATTTGAAGTTAATAAATTTACAAAAAATTTATATTAACTACGCTTTGGGGGTCTACCCAAAGGTGAAAAACGTTATAAGTGGTCTACAAGACAAAAAAGTTTGAGGACCTCTGATCTAGAACATTGATATCCAAAGTGTTCTATATTATCTCTCAGGGGTCGATAATAACTTCACTACAGTTAGAAATTTAAATATTTAATCTTTCAAATTGAGTACCACTCTACCAGCTGTTAAAAATACATTTAATGTTGATGAATTCGCAAAATTTAATATTAACTAAGCAGGAGTTCTACCCAAAACTGAAAACCATGGCGAGTGATCTACGAGGTGAAAGAGTTTGGGGAGAGATCCCCAAACTTTTTTACAGTTGAACGGATTGAACAAGTAGAGTTAACAAGACTGAAAGGATCTCCGTAAAAGTAAATTATTAGAAGAATGAAAAGAAAAAAAATAAATACAGCAGTTGGAACAAAGGGATTAAAAGAGAAAGAAAGACAAAAGATAACATCTTTAAAGACATCAGGAAAATATAGGGTGAAGTGAGTGTGTGAAGACTGTTAAATTTAGTACGTAGTAAATTTTTAAAACCAACTCCGTAATCCCACTAGTAAATTATTAAGCCAACCCACATTAAGCCAGCGTGGTGGAAATAGCTAACCATTCTTATTCAGAGAGGTCTTGCAGGGTGACAATACATGGATTAATGATAATGAAATTATTAATAGTTAAGATTATATTTGAAGGTACGGCCCCCCGAGCTACTACTGTCTCTTCCTTCTCCTTCCGAGATAGTAGTATCCTATATCCTATAGTCCTTCACCTAAATTCCATATTCTTTCTCAATACACCTTTCCCACCTCATCTTATTTCCTTTCCTCTCCATTACGCCATGGAAATGCAATGAGAAACTAATACTTTTGAACCTTATAAAATGGCGGCGTCGTGGTTCGCAACCCAACACGTCTCATTGCCCACGGAGGTGAAATGTGGGCTGCAGATAGCCACTTTGCTACATTAAACGATCGTAGCAGGTTGAAGGAAGTGGTTTCTGCCTACCCCAATGGGAAAGAGGCGTGACTGTATGTATGTATGTAATATGTACTATGGTCTCTGTCTACCTTTATGAGATATCGGCGTAAGTATGTATGTATATTTGAAGTTTGTAAAAAATACTTATACAAATAAATGAGATGGTACAAACGTGTTTGTGTCTATCATAATTAAAACGTTGTGACATCAATAGACATCGAATATCTTTCGACGCCACGTCGGAGTGTATAAAAGCGTTCAACATTACTTTGATACACGTCAAACGGTACATAACCATAAACAAATTGTGGTGCCGACTAAATAAGGTATCGTATTTGTGTTTTGCATCGGAATTTTTCCTTATAAAACTGTTAATGTTGACAATACAAAATTAAAATTGCATGCAATTCAGTTTTTAAATTAATATATTATATGTATGTGGCTGTATATTTTTATTAATACGCATGAGTAAGGATTTATGTACAAGACAAACACTTTATAGTGAAACGAATGATCACCGGTGATGTTGATGAAGACATTGGTGATCACGTCGGAATCACCAAGTATAGGTTGAAGTGTGGTAACAGTGACAGTATCGAAAGGGGGAAGACCTTCCAACCAGACAGACCTTATGTCTGGTAGGGCCTGACACCGCGCCGATGGTTGATGTTAAGACGTTTTATATAGGTTAAATTGCTATCAAACTTCATTATCGTGATTCAGCCTTCCGTGATAATTTTGTCATTTAAGAATTGCGCCATCTGTTGACGATATATAGTACTATGTAGCGAAGTGCACCTATAGTGGGAATGAACATGGACTAGGGATGATGAATATTTACGTCATATCCTTAAGCCCTTCAATCCCTGCTAATGGTCTCTGTTATTGAATCACCAACCGGGACCCACTGGTTTACGTACTTTTCAAAACGCTGAGAAGCCATGATAATATTAACGTGCCAGCCCGGGATTGAACCCGAGACCTTTCGCTTCTCGGATTTGAGACGAGACCTGCACTGATCCACTGCACTATCGTGACTCATCGCCGAACCAATTATAAAATAACTTTATTGCAAACATTCATGTTAGTTCTCAGATGCATATATAAATGGTGCTTTGATAAAATTTCAAGACAATCGGTTCAGTAATTTAGCCTTGAAGATGTAACGGAGTGAGACAGACTTACTTTTACATTCATGTTAATAATGGGGATAACCTTGTTATATTTTATCTTTATACATATATTATAAATAAAGATCTACTAACAAATTCTTATGAAATAATTGTTAATATTACTTATTATATAGATCAGAGAACCGATGGACATTGGAGTCCTAAATTGCTGAAATGGCCACCCTGAACTGCGAAGATGTAGTGAAGCTCAACCCCCTATTACGTGGACTGATGACCTAGTGAAGGTCGCGGGTAATCGCTGGATGCAGACGACATATGGCTGCTCAGTGTAGCGATCATTAGAGAAGGTCTATGTGGCTTACCCTGGCATATCGCTAATCCAATAGAACAATGACGTAATTACATTTTTGCAGTTTATCAGAAGAAGCGTTTCAGTTTAAAATTAGATTATACCCATTTTGTAAATCATATCAATTATCATGATTTTTCATAATTTATTTATAGATTATTAATAATTTGAGCATTCTCGAAAAAAATCCATATTAAACAACAAATCATCCAAATTAAACACAAAATCAAAATTTTAACTTTTTTGCAATTACGTCATTATTCTATTGGATGAGCGATATATCATATATAAACTGGTTCGCTATTCGGTGACCTCTGGAATATATCATATGTAAATTAGTCCACTATTTTCTGACACCTGGCATATGCCAGGATAGGATATATATCCTATGTAAACTGCTCCGCTATTTGGCGACTCCTATCATGTATAATATGTAAATTGGTCCGCTATTTGGTTATCCCTGGCATATATCATACTAGCTTTTGCCCGTGGCTCCGCCCGAGTGAATGTCGGTTTCCCGCTACATAGGAAATCCAACACACCATCATATATATGTATAAAAAGCCTTAGAACCACCTTTACTTGACCTCTTGTTCCTTAACGGCTGCTACTAAAACAAGGATCAAGCTGTACCTTTAATTCTATTGGAGCGATTTTCATGAAACATGCCGCATTATTTAAGTTGGAATAGTACCTTTAAGGCTGTAATAATTTAACCAAAATCTACCCGCTGGTTTTTACGTGAAGTCCGAACAAACAAAGAAGCAAACAAACAAACAAACATATTGACGGATTTGGTTTCAGAAGCCCTTAATTAGTCGATGTGAGTTTTATTTTATCTTTATGTTTTTAAATATCTTTGATTTTTGAAAAGTTGACATTTAGCGATTTTATAATAGTATAGATGTAAACTGCCCCCTAGCCAAGTTGACATTCGACAATCGTTATCGCTAACAGAAAGGGAAAAAATGTATTGGAATGACACTTCTATTCGGTAAGTCACGTGTGACTTGGCGATTAGAAGTGTCATTCCGATACATTTTTTTCGTTTCTATTAACGATAACGATTGTGGAATGTCAACTTGACTAGGGGCCTGGTCCCCTATTTAGTGACCCCTGACATACATTATAGTCGATACTTATATGTATTACTCATAATTTATGATATCAAAGTATATAAAACATAACTATTCAAACCATTGTTAAATTCAAAACTAAGAAAAATTCAACATGATAATAACGTGTACTTTCTATTTCAAAGTTCGAGCCCATAACGATACATAATACTCTACGTGAGCTTATACATAAGTGTGAATTAAAATAATAATTTATTTAAATTTCGTTATATTTCATTGATATGTTTTATTATTATGAGAGGCTTTTATTGATGCAGAAAAAACTGAGAGCTACTGGAAGTCGCGGGGGCGATTTGCGAGGCTTGTAGTACTCCTACCGACCAAAACACTTTGCGATGACCTGCATGGTTATGTCAGAGGGACTTCGGAATCTACTATGGATAAATACATCCACGGTGGATTCCGAAGCACAATGACTTTTACGGGGGCGTGGGGGGCTTTAAGCTTGCTTCTCTGCATCTCAATACCTTGAGGTGCTTACGGAAACATGAGGCAAGCCTGCAGCCGTCCTTCACGAAGACGTCAGAAGGCTAGATGCAATTAAAAAAATATATTTAAGCCATTGACTCAATTATTTAAGCATAAATTTTCATACAAACAGTTTGTATTAAATTTTAAACAAAACACTTGTATGAAATTAGCATAAGTAAATATACTATATGCTAGTGTAGATGTTTCAATTACATAGAATTATATCGCGCTTTAAATAATTTTTATTTAATATAAAGCCGAAATTATTTAAACTGCGATAACGTTCTGGAATATTCCTAATCTTTCATCGCCGGTGATAAACTGACGCATGTTTGTCAAATACAGGTACATGCTACATTTTTGACATTTAGCGGAGAAGGATACTTTGTGATGAAACGGGCACGCCTATAAGACTGTGTGAATTCTACCAATACACACTGGACCACCGTGATAGATTAACCCAATCCATTTGCTGATAGGGAAAGGTTTGCACTGCAATATTGGGGAAAAGCAATCATATCCTAGTAGTATAACCATGAGGTTTTCAGTTCCAATCCAAGGCACACACCTCTGAGTTTCCGAAATCATGTGCGTATTAACAATTTAACAATTAATTATCGCTCGCTTCAAACGATGAAGGAAAACATTGTGGGAAAATACACATACCCTAGAGATTTCTCCACAGCGTGTGACATCTGCCAACTTACATTAGGCCAACGTGGTGAACTTACTGCTCTCATTTTGATAGTAATCTGTCCGTGCCCTGCATTGGGTCAGTAGACGGGTTGATGGTGGTGGAGATAATAATAGCGTCACACCATCTCTTCCCATGGATGCTGTGAGAAACACCTAAGAGCACTAGGATAAATAGCAGCAGCCTGCTATTTAATCAAAAAAAATCTACTGTGATCTGCAATACGCCTGGCAAGCAAATCCCTCCTTTTAATGAATGAGGCTCATCTCCAACTGTGAAATTTCACACGCTAAACATGATGAACTATGTCCGTTAGAATGTTTTTATGTATTACAGGCATCAGATCACATTGAGTATTAAGTTCGGACGTATGCTGCCTCGAGACCTATTAAAAGCCTGTTACTTTATCCTTGACTTGAATAACCACAACCTTATATGGCAATAACACCGCGCCGTGTTACTTCTGGTTTAAATTCAAAACGATATTTATACCGAATAATATCGATAAAATCAGGGGAATAAATTTATAGCAAACTGAATCGACAGTCCGCACTCTTTATATATGCAATTGTGAATAGACTTTTGATTTATTTTCTTTTTTTGAATTATTTCAAGCCATCCTAAATTACCAACCACCCAACCAACCTAAATTTCGATTTTAAAAGTCCAATTTTAAAAACAAAACTCTTGCATTGAAATTTTAGTCACTCATTCCACCTACTCTACCCTATTCACCTAGTTAGTATATCTGAAGTTTGTAAATATATATATATTATATATCTTCTGAAATTTAGCGATTAGTTTGCCAATTAGTTTTGCTCAAAAACAGTTTTGATCTTGCATGTAAGACTACCAGGAATATAGATGTGACGCTAAGAAATAGGCTATGAATCATTATCATATAGCTAAGCCGCAGATTTTAGCTAGTTCAATATAAACACCGAACAGAGCCCTACTTTGACAATAGATAAGTGCAAAACCTAATTAGATAAGTAATAATTAGGTCTCGCAAGGCTGGTGAGACTTGTAGTAATTGCAAGACTGTGTATGCAAGAACAGTACCAATACTATAACCTGATTTACTGGTGCAAGATCAAGACTGGGTGCGCCTCGTCTCGCCGCGGTCTTCCATAGGCAATACTACTAAAACCTGATTTACTAATGCAAGACCAAGAATGAATGATAGTAGTTTGCTTTTTATAGATTTATAGAATACTAGCGTTTGCCTGCGGATCCGCCCGCGTAAATGTCGATCTTCCGCTACATAGGAAATTCCGAAAAAGTCATAGATTTATAGAAAAAGCCTAGGAACGACTTTTACTTGAGCGTACCTTAACGGTAGCTACTAAAACAGGTATCAATCTGTATCTTCAATTCTACTGGACCGATTATGATGAAACATACCGCAGTATTTAAGTCAGAATAGTACCCTTAAGACTGTAATAGTTTGACTAAAATTTATCCGCTGATTTTTGCGTGAAGCCCGAACAGACAAATAAACATCGACGAATTTGGTTTCAGAAGTCCTTAATTAATCGATTTGAGTAGTTTTTCTTTTTAATATCATTGATTTACAAAATTTATTTGTTATTTAACAATTTTTTATAATAGTATAGATATTGAAAGAAAGTTCTGAATATTTCATACACAAACGACTAAGTGAAACCATCTGATACAGAAACAGCTTACTTTCTGAACAGAAATGGACATACAACAATTGAAACCAGTCACAATGGCTGTGCCAATGTGACCAGTTCATCATTGTTCTAAACGCACCACTTTTGCTCTTTTCTTTATATCGTAGTGCACCGTGTACGCACACACACGCGCAAACACACACACACACACGCACACAAACACACACACATCAAAGCCACCGTGGTGTGGCATTAATGTGTTTTAATAATGAATCATTATTTTAAGGGAGAAAAAGCGTGACATCTCGTCAAAAATACCGTAATGCCTCAAGGCCAGGGTATTCAATTGGTGCGTATTGCCAGACATCGAGACATGGCTACTGACTGTGAGCCGCATAAGAAAACTCAAGGTCACGCAGCAAACAATGGAAAGAGCTATGCTCGGGATTTCCCTGCGAGACAGGATCCGTAATGAGATACACCACAAGAGAGCTACAGTCGCCGATGTTGCTCAAAAGATTTTAAAGCTGAAGTGTCATTGTCGGGGTACATAGCTCGCAGAACCGATGGACGTTGAGGTCATAAAATGCTGAAGCGGTGACCCCAAACTAGAAAGCGTAGTGCGAATCGACCTCCAGACTATTACCGATAACTTTGTGAAGGTCCCAGGCAGTCGGTTTGGCGATCATTAGAGGAGGCCTTTGTTCATCGGTACATGTCTGTGGGCTGATATGATCATGATAATATTTTTAAGGGTTAAATCAAGTACTAAAGCTCAGTGTTTACCTACGTTATAATGAATTTTTTTGTGGTGAAAATACAAAATACTATGTCGCACACTGAAAATTAAACCAACAATTTTATTTTTAATTTTAATTTATTATAAGAGTTTTAATTTATTAATAAAGGTCAGGGAGTACTTAGTCTTTTAGCCTGTCCGGCAAATAGACATAAGTATACGGTTAAGCGACCCCGGCCTCCCGAGCTACTACTGTCTCTTCTTATTCCTTCCGAAATAGTAGTATCCTATATCCTAAAGTTCTTTTCCTAAATTCAAAATTCCTCGGTCAATACTTCTTTCCTACCTCATCCTCTTTCCTCTCCTCTCCGCTGAGCCGTAGGTACGCAATGAGGAACTTTAATACTTTTGTACCTTATAAAATGGCATGTCCGCGGGGGTGAAATGTGGGTTGCGGATAGCCACTTTGCTAAATGAAACGATCGTAGTAGGTAGAAAGAAGTGGTCTCTGCCTACCCTTATGGGATATCGGCGTGAATGTATTATGTAATTTATCATAATATATCTTACATCTATAGTTTCTGTAAGACAATATAAAACCACATGTACAAAGCCGGATGTTAGATGGATGAACCCGTTTAATAACCGGCCGTCTACCGCGCTGGCCTAGTGCGGGTTGCTAGACTTCACACACCCATGCGGGCATGTAGGTTTTCTCAGGAAGTTTTCCTTCTGCGTTAAGTACATTGATGTCTACAATGTAGACCGTATATGAATTAGAAATAACTCAGTGATATGGGACCGGGATCGAGCCTACGACCCTTGGATCGCAAGTCGTGTCTGGCATCACAACGCCACCAATGTACTGTACACACTATGCTATGTACATAATACGCAGTACATACTAGTCGTTAATTAAAAAGAGTGTTTGTAAACACATGTTCTATGTACCATACACAAATATTTCTAAAAGTGGGCCACAAATATTTGCCTGAGCTCTTCATTTCACGAATTTTACCGTTGACATAGCGATCTAGACAGCCTCCGCACACCGAGCATTGTCCGATTTTAACTGTACCATCGTACATGCGCTATTGATGTGAAAGTTATATGACTTAGTACTTGTTACATAGTTTTAACACTCTTAAATAAACTAGTTTTCGAGTTATTTATTATTGAAAATGATATATTTGATTATTTTTAACAACTGATTAACATAGTTACAGTGTTCCTGCTTCCTGTAATGAGTCGTGGGTTCCCCGATAGGAGCAACCTTTATGTGATGAGCACAAATCTGGGACATGGGCGTATTTATCTTTATACGTGTTGTATTTATTTCATCACCCCCAGTCCATATCGTCCCCACTACAGGGGCACGGACCTCCCCTGATCAGGGGGGATTAGGCCGTAGTCCATCGCGCTGACCTAGTGCGGGTTGGTAGACTTCACATACCCATGCGGGCATGCAGGTTTCCTCACGAAGTTTTCCTTCTCCGTTAAGTACAATGTCTACATTACATACATGAATTACAAATAATAACTTAGTGGTACGGGACCGGAATTCGAACCCACGACCCTTCGATCGTAAGCCATGTCTAAAACACTGCACCACCAATGCACCCATGTATTTATCTATGTAAGTATTTATATCGTAAGTAAGTCTATATCGTATATATATATGTAAGTATTTAAGTCTTATGTAAGTCTATATCGTTGTCTAAAACCTAAGGTACAGGGAATCCCAGTTCGGGACTGGATCAATATGTGTAGAAGTGTCCTGTTATAATTTTTAATATCAACTAATTTAGAAGTACAATTCCGCTGCAGAACATGGTTATTTACTCAGTATGAGAGGGGTTAGGCTATAGCCTAGAGATTTTATTGACTAGATTTTATTTCAATAAAATCTCTCAGACACATATAATATGTTTTCTCGTGATGTTTTCTTTGACCGTTGTAACGTAGTTAGTACGTTACATATTTTATATTAAAAACTATACACACATTAATTTATGTAAATTCCTCAGCTTCACTATTTCGAACGATTAACATAGTAGGTACATTATATATTTTAGCTACTAACAAACAAGCACGCATATCGTTATAGAATATTTATAAATACGGTAAATTATTTACTATTCGAGGGTAGGTACTGCTTAAAATAGAATGTAATATCAATGCAGGATAATATCAATGCTATTCGCGAAGAGTATCGTCGAAATGTGACGTTAAAGGTGGCGTAAAAAAACTGCTTTCCGTCACACCGTTTGAAGCGAGCGATAATTAATTATTAACACTCTCAAGCTCTTTCTGTCTCTTAGAGTTGGTACGCCCCTCGTATTACCTTAACATCTAACCGTACACAGAAACGCTTGAACTGCTATTTAGTAACCACCAAATAGCAAGTTATAATAATAATAATCCTAAAGCTTATATTATAAATGCGAATGTAAGTTTGTTTGTTACGCCTTTATGCCTTATTTATTCAGCCTTAATTATCATAATATAATTTTGTACACACATTTCTAGGAGTACAGAAGAGGACATAGGGGGTACCTTGTATCCCCAAAACAATTTTTCACGAGAGATAGAAAATAAAGTTAGTACTTGTTACTAGTTTATAAAGTTATCTATTAATTGTATTTTCAACGGTCTTTGACATGTGTTTAAGGACCTCAACGCGAGCGAAACCGCGGGTAAAAGCTAGCTATAATAATAATAATGTTCTGGACACTCACATACATATTGATCTAGTTCCAAACTAGGATTCCCTGTATCTTAGGTACTTCACAACGGTATACATTTATTGATAATCTCTACACTTGGCAGGCGTCTAGGTGATCGCAGTAGATTTTGAATGAATAACATGATAACGCTAGTCTCCATTATCCTGGTACATCTGTTAGCTGGTTCTCACAGTGTCCACGGGAAGAGATGAAGTGACGCTATTATGACGCCGGCGCCACACAGCTAAAGCAGATTTATTGATTTATTTAACACACGATGATTGTCAAAGGTCAGGGAGTACTTAGTCTTTTAGCCTGTCCGGAAAATAGACTTAAGTATACGGGTAAGCGACCCCGGCCCCCCGAGCTACTACTGTCTCTTCCTACTCCTTCCGAGATAGTAGTATCCCATATCCTATAGTCCTTTTCCTAAATTCCACATTCCTTATTCAATACACCTTTCCTACCTCATCCTTTTTCCTTTCCTCTCCACTAAGCAGTGGGTACGCAATGAGGCACTTTAATCACTTTTGAACCTCATAAAATGGCGGCGTCGTGGTTCGCCACCCGACATGTCTCGTTGCACACGGGGCGAACTGTAGGCTGCGGATATCCACTTTGCTCATTAAACGGTCGTAGCAGGTGGAAAGAAGTGGTCTCTGCTTACCCTAATGGGAAAGAGGCGGAACTATATGTAGATAGTGTATACTGTAGTCTCTGCCTACCCTTATGGGATATTGGCATGAGTGTATGTATGTATGTACAATAATTTCGTTCAAATGAAATTCAATCAAATGATACAATAATTTCGTTGAAATAATGTACAATAAGATCGTTAATTATTACCTACAAATGCTCAGATATCACAACGGTATACAGACGACATACCTATTATATTAAACTCGAACATTTAAACCGTTATTAACGGATAAATTTAAGATTTTACAACATCCGTAGTTAATTCTCAGGTGTCTATCCGAAAGTGAGACGTTTGAGTTGATTATCTTAAATATTAGAAACAAAGAAAATATTTATTTGATACAGCTAAAACAAAGATCCAGAAAAAAAAGAAAGAAAATAATTGTACCAAATGGGAACCGAGCTCAGCGTGATGCCAGGCAGTATGTCCGACGCTGGTATTCTGCTTGACCCCTGCTTGTGTCGCTCAGACATCGAGCGTACCACACCTCCTCGCATTTAAGTATGTGCTGTGATATGTACCCTTAAAATGTATGAATGACATGTATGTAGATATATGTAGGTATATGATAACAAAGTGGCAGAGGCGTGTTCTATATTATATTATATATTATATTATATATTATTATAAAATTATTTGTCAAATTTTAAAAAATCAAATATATTTAAAAACAAACAAATATATTTGAAACAAAATCCATCGATGGTTGTTTGTTTCTTTGTTTGGGCTTTACGCAAAAACTAGCGGGTAGATTTTGGTTAAACTGTTACAATCTTAAAGATACTATTCCAACTTAAATAATGCGGTATGTCGGTACAGTAGAATTGAAGATACAGCTTGATCCCTGTTTTAATAGCCTCCTTTTTATATTAATCTATGATTATGTCGGGACTTCCCTTGTAGCAGAAAACCGACATTCACGCGAGCAGAGCCGCGGGCAAAAGCACACTATCCATATATCCATTATAATGGATAAGAGTATGTAAAATATCAATTATTTATTGTTTAATTAAGATGATAATTAGGTATTCAATATGGTACGTTTTATTTACTGTAATGCCTAGTAAGTTTTATAATATTATATTACAATGTAATGGCCTTATTCATAAAAATATTTACACATAGTTTAAGCTAATCTGTAGTTTGTCTCTTTCACTCTTAATACATTTGTAATGATATAGAAAGAGACAAACCACGTGTTAGCTTAAAGACTGAATAAAAGATTTTATGAATAAGGAGGTAAGTATATTAATAGATATTAATGGCTGATTGGTTCAGTGACAGTGAGCCTGATTTCAGATCCAATTGGTTCCGAGTTCGAATCCTAGGGGGCAAACTTTGTATAATAAACTGTTGGAACTTTCGCCTAGACTAGATGTGATATTTGTCGGATATATGTCAAAACTCTCAAGAAACAATATAATTATGCAATGGCATAGGCATTAATAATTCAAGATTGAATTTTATTCCTCATGCTTTCGCCTGTTCTTAGGGACGAATTAATAGGATAATAATAATCTGCAAATTTATCTTTTTTTTCCAGACTTAAAATACTTGTAAATGCGATATCAAACGCAGAGCCAATTTAACACTGAAGTGACGCTCTGTAGGTTTATTATGTGAGTTAAGACTCACATAATAAACCTACAGAGCGGTGTTTTACATCAAATCATTACAAAATTGAATATTCGAAAGTGTGCAATGAAGTAAGAGAAGAAAATTAACTAATACTAAAAAAAACTACACAAAAATGAACCAACCTAATACTCGACGAAACAGTATATTCAAAAGTATGTATTAAGCCATAAAAAAATCATAAAAATAAAATTTCAGTTGGATTAAAAAATAAAATTAACCTAAATTTCAACGATACCAAACAGTTTTTGTTGAGAATTTAATAGGTATGAAAACATATTAAAGATTAACCAAGTTATTTTATTTTATAAACAACTAGCTGATGACCACGACTTCGCCTGGGTGGTTTATAACTTTATATTGACTGTTGATATCGTGGTATTTTTTTTTATAAGGACCAAATATCTAAGGTATAAAATTTAAAAAAAAATTGTATGAAATCCTTCTAGTAGTTTTTGCATGATGCGCGAACAACTGCGAACCTATATCGTTTTATTTATATATGTAGATATAATAAAATTTGAATAATCTAAATAAAAATTAAAATAAAATAAATTTATAAGAAAAAATCTGATATTATCATACGGCGCAAGCATAATACTGTAACTGTCAACATATGCAATATTTCATGTTATAACTTCCAGTTGCCGCTACTGATAAACCTCATTATTATCTAACATATATCCACCAATCCGCACTAAGCTGGCCTGGTAGACTACGGGCTAATCCCCTTCCTGATTAACGGAGGTCCGCGACTGTGTCGTGAGGACGAACATGGATTAAGGAATATGATAATATGTTCATATAGGACACATAATTATTTTACTATTGATAATTTTGTCAACACCTAGGTCACACTGAAAGTTTTTAGAACCGGCCAGTTAGAAACATTGGCAATGAAAACTTCTTTTAAACTTCGATTATAGAATTCATTCGTTACCTAATGTGATATATTGCATTCATTTGTTATTTGTTTTTGTGAATTGAAACAAACAAACAAACATCGACGGATTTGGTTTCAGAAGCCCTTGTTTAGTCTATCTGGGTAGTTTTTTAAATATCTTTGATTTGTAAAAGTTGACATTTAACAATTTTATTTCATTAAAGAATATCTATTTCATTTGGAGCAACGTTACCGTTGAAATGAAATAAACGCGTGAGTAGTTATCACTTATCTCGCATAGACCATTATCTGTTCAGCCACCGTTGTTGTACCTCCACGTAGCGTAATTAATGTCGAATATAATAATATGTAATTAATTGAAATATAATTGTGACATAGCCGTTAACTTTATTGCCGTTTATTTTTTCAAATATAATCCAATAAGAACCGATCATAATCATCATTATTTCATCCCGTAGTTGTCCACTGCTAAACATAGGCCTCTCCAATCGAATTCCAGCGCGACCGGACCACCTGCATCCAACGAGACCCAGCGATCCTCACCAGGTCGTCGGTCCATCTAGTAGGTGGCCGTCCCACACTGCGCTTGCTAGTACGTGGTCTCCATTCAAGGACCTTTTTGCCCCATCGGCTATCCGATCTTCGCGTTATAAGACCCGATGGTCATATATAATAATAATAAAATACTAGTAATGTTCTAGGAACTTCATACACATTGATCTAATTCCAAACTAGGATTCCCTGTATATTGTACTAGACAACGATATACATACTTATATATATAGCTAAATTAAATAAATAAATACGTCCATGACTCGGATATAAACATGTGTGTTCATCACACAAAGTTTACCCCTGCTAGGATTCGAATCCGGGGCTTTTAGGCACAAACAGCAGGGTCACTACCTACCATACCAATCAGTCGTCAATATATAGGTACAGAATTACGGAATGTTCATTTTTTAAGTCTATCCCCACACGTCTGTTTTCATTAGAGTCATGCCGCTACAGATTCCCGAAGATGACGAGTGTTCACATAACACAGTAGGTTGGTGGATGTCGAGTGCACTACACTAGCTGCACTCTCAGAGGGGGTGCGGGGGTGCGGGGGGTGCGAGGAAGGGGCACTGCACCACCGCGCCATTGTTACCCACTAGTTTGCATGAAAATAGAGAAAACACTCCGTATATGTCGCCTTTCAGAATAAAATATTCTTTTCTTTGTTTATACCCGTTGTTCCTCCGCAACTAGTAAAAGTATTGTGTTCAGAGGAAACAATGAAGTTAGGTATTTTATCATACCGTGGAATCTGCACGAATTTCCTTCATTATATAAAACTCGCGGTTATTTTCGGCTTTCATTAAATTAGGTGTTAAATAATATCTGTGTAATGTCTACTTGCAGCCTTTCTGGTGGGTGAATGAGCATGTAATTTGCGCTTAATATCTCATTGTTTAAAATTTTTAGGCGCGAGATTTTTTAAATAACAAATTGTATGATACTTGGCTACTTTCACAGTTATCAAGGAAAGTAGGCCAGAGGAAGATATAATTTCAAAACGGATTATTTTTCAAGTGTCAAAAAAACATACTGAAGAAAGCTAAAAATTATTATATTTTGATGAACAATTAACGTTATAAGTTAATAATCTAATGGCTCAGTTGTTTGTTTATTGTGCTGAGAGTTCCGGATTCAAATTCCACTAGAGACAAACTTTGTATGTTCAGCAAAAATATTTGTACCATAATCATCAGCGCATGGAAATCCACTGCTCCACGTGGGCTTCCTGCCTTAGCCAGCGTCTTGGAAAGCGCAGTAGAAATTAAATCGCAGTATAACACCAATTCTCTTAGTGTGAGGACAGTTCTTATTATCACGGAACGAGATGGAGTGACGATATTATTATGTCGATGCTTTTATATATAAATATTTATATCGTAGTGTAGTGCTCAAAATATCAGCAATTTGATACAACTTTCATCAATGTACTCCTGAAAGTTTCGAGATCGCCACTATAAAGGACTGCAAATATTTATTTTTCCGTCTTATTCCATAAGGATCCGTGGCTAACGGCATGTAAGATATCAATAATAATAATAATAGCGGTCTGAACGGCATGTAAGCATAATTTATAAGCATAATTGCATTAATAATAATTAATAATAATAGTGATCTCGAAATCACCTTTTCGGATATCGTCAACCCAACACACAGCTGTTTTTCAAATCATTGATCGCCACCTTTAAATGCATTAAAAAGACAAAGAAAACAAAATATAGAGAAGGAAAATAAAACACAGGAAAAAATGCAGTTAATTATCGTTTCAAATTATCTCTGTATTGCACACAGTAGAGATAGTCTACCTGAATAAATTAGAACCTAGTTCGTGCTTATCTACGTATGTATTTTCTTACATGAGTTACCGCACGCAAGCCTGTTTTAGATATTCAGAGCACAAATGCGGCGCAACGGGTACCTGTTTATTATTACCTAATGCAAATATGCCGAACCCACGTGCATGCCTATGGAACAGATAATGCATCAAATAACTTCATGAATTTACAATGCTAATTATATCACGACTGATATAACTACACAATAGCAAAGAGCACTTTTACCGTCCTTGCGGTCAAGTGGATCCGGGTTTGGTGACTACCCCAAGCTATACATGAGAGATCTAGTAGATGGCGAACCTAAACGTTAGCTATAATCAAAGGAACATAGAAAAAAGTTTCTTTGAGACACTACCCTGGGCAAATAACCCATAGTATTCGTTTCCCCTTATAGCTGACTTATTTCCGTGTAAATTACCGTGGTGTATTAGGACAAATTTATAATTATTCATAAATTGCCATGAATTGTCTTAAAAAAAAGGGGAATTTGCTATAATCTCCGGAAATTGAAACCATTACCTTTAGTTATAGGTATGTGTTTAACTGGTTTGCTGCGTGGAGCCACCATAGTAATAGCGTCAGTTAAACTCTTTTCGTGCATTGGTGGTGTAGTGGTTTTAGACACGGCTTATGATCGAAGGGTCGTGGATTCGAATCTCGGTCCCGTACCACGCAGTCATTATTTATAATTCATGTACGGTCTACATTGTAGACACCAATGTACTTAACGGAGAAGGAAAACTTCGTGAGGAAACCTGCATGACCGTATGGGTGTGTGAAGTCTACCAACCCGCACTAGGCCAGCGCGGTAGACTACGGCCTAAATCCCTCTCCTGATCAGGGGAGGTCCGTGCCCCTGTAGTGGGGACGATATGGACTGGGGATGAAAAAAAAACTACTCAGATTGACTAAATTAAGGCTTTTGAAACCAAATCCATCGATGTTTGTTTGTTTATTTGTATGATTGTTTGTTCGAGCTTCACCCAAAAACCAGCAGGTAGATTTTGATTAAACTATTACAGACGTAAAGGTATTATTCCGATTTAATTACCACGGCGTGTTTCATTAAAATCGGTCCAATAGAATTGAAGATACAGCTTAATTCCTGTTTTAGTAACCGCCGTTAAGGTACGAGAGCTCAGGTAAAAATGGTTCTTCAGCTTTTTATATAAATCTAGGATTGTGTCGGGATTTTCCATGTAGCGGAAAACCGACATACACGCGGGCGGAGCCGCGGGAAAAGCTAGTAATTAACAAAAACCTTAGGTACTCGTATATATCGCATTTAGATTCCTG
>WUAW01003263.1:1349-12825 GCA_017165845.1 Thaumetopoea pityocampa | reverse complement strand
ATGCACTGTGACATGCACCCCTACATGTACGAATGGTATGTCTGTAGATATGTGTGTATGATAACAAACAGTGGCGGAGGCGTCTCACACCACGTAACGGATAAGAGTGTGTAAAATATCATTTACTAGCTGTTCCCCGCGGCTTCACTCGCGTTTTTAGTTTTTTTTTATTTTATTTTTAATTACCTTAGTATCTTTTGTAAACGACGTTTGTGTTGTTACATTTTGGGGCTAAAATTACTAAGCTAATTCATCCCCTTCGGGGTGAAATTTTGAAAAACGCCAATAGATGTATACATTTATTTCTAACTAGAGGCAGGTATATGAAATTTCGTGCTTCTACCTTGAAAAAGTGACGAACTTACAACCCCTATAAACTTACAACCCCTAATTCACCCCCTAAGGGTGAAATTTTGAAAAACGCTGATATAAGTGTACATTTATTTCTAACCAGAAGCACGTATATTAAATTTCGTTCTTCTTACTTTGAAAATGACGGATTTCCATAGAATCGTTCATCCCTTATTTTAACCCTTTAGGGGTGAAATTCCCTAAGATCCTTTCTTAGTGGATGGTTACAACATAAAAGGCATCAACTGACAAAATTTCAAATTTGTAGCCCCAGCGGTTTAGGCTCTCAGTCAGGACAAGCAATTATATACACTACCGGCCAAGAGTTTGAGACCACCTACATCAAAGGAGGAAAATGAAATAAAACTCAAAATACAAAGCAAGAGGTTTAATAATTAATTAAAATACTTATTTACTAATACACGTACATCAAGAAGAAAACAAAAAAATCAAGAAAGATCAACCATTTACGTTAAAAGTGCCATCCATATTTTAAACAGATTTTTCCGCATAAAACCCTCCCTTGCATTTTATTACTTTTATCACCAGTCTCGACATACGAGCAATCAATTTGTCGATTGTATCTTGTGAAATATCGTTCCAGCTTTCTTGTAAAGCCTTCCACATGTCTTCTTGCGTGGAGGGACAACAACTGCGCATATTTCTATCAGGCTCTTCCCACAAAATCTCAATCGAGTTTAGATCCGGGCTCTGAGGGGGCCACACCATGTTTTATAACTACTCTTCTGTTTTTTTATATTCTAAATAACCCTGCATAATTTTGAACTACGTTTTGGATCATTATCTTATTGGAAATAAAAAAAAAATCATTTCCAATTAATCTTAAACTAGATGGAACGGCATTTTGCTGTAGTATTCGTTTACACTGCTCCTTTTTCATGATTCCTTTGACTCGTACCAAATCTCCGGTTCCAAGGCCCGAGAAGCATCCCCAGCCCATAATAGAACCACCGCCACGCTTGACTGTTGGCACCACACTGTCTGGCATCATCTTTTCTTTGGCAATACGTCGAACAAAATTCGTCGTTTTGAACCAAATACGAGTATTTCAAATTTATATTCATCTGTCCAAAGAACTTTCTTAAAGTGTTCCTCAGTCCAGTTTCGACGGGTGAGGGCCCACTGCATCCGTTTCTTTTTGTTTTGTGGCCTTAGTAGTGGTTTTCGAACGGCGACGCAACCAAATAACTTAGCATATCTCAATCGCCTTTTTACTGTAGTCAATGACACAGGCTTAGATCGGGATTTATTCACTTCTGCGCAAGTTTCTGATGCTGTTAGACGTCTATTCCGCTTGTGAACTTATCCTGGCTAGAAGTGGTAGCTCTCGATCATCCCGATCGCGAATGACCTTGATTACTGCCAGTCATGTAACATATGTACTTTTGAAATATTTTGTTGGTAACCAATATTTTTACAAATGGTCTCAAACTTTTGGCCGGTAGTGTATGTATACATTTATTGTTTAAATAAGATGCAAAAATTAGAGAAATGAGGAAAAAATAATATACTTATTTTTTTTTTATTTTTGACACAGACGTAGTAAAAAAAAAATTAAATAGAATATTCCCAGACAGTTCTTTATAATATGTCGGACCTCCCAAAGCATTATCGACAGCTCTACGTTGACGTGGCATACTAAGTATGAGGTTATCAATGATCTCTTGGCGAATAAGACTAAATACCCAGGAAATGAGTGAAAAGAATTTTTCTTCCACTCAAAGCCCTTCTACCGAACAAATCTCACGCATGCTCAATGGGATCGAGATCGGCGGACTGAGGAGGCCACTCTAACACCGAGATATTGTACTCGCTGAACATACCCATCACCCGCCTTGTTGCGCACGCACGTGCGTTGTCATGCATCAATACGAAATCATGGCTAAACGGTTGTTGGTGAGGGACGAGCATTGTGTATACAACATCGTCTCAACAACCTCGTATCCAAACTAAATCTATTCTTCCGGCTAATTGCAGCCTATGGCATCATTGTTCCGCCTTGGTAAGGATGAACTTCCTGAAGATTCTGGAGTCGATTCTGACGACCAGGAACTTGCCAAACGCGCCCTCTTCTTGAATCGGGATGGAATCCGAAGCGAGACTCATCAGAAAACAGAACACCAGCCCACTGATCGTCGTCCCATTGCAAATTAGCCAGCCCACACTAGACGACGTCCTCGATGACCACGTCGCGCAATCGGAACGCTTAGCGTCTGCTGGAGTACAGACTGACTTCATGTAACCTCTTTCTGGTCCTTTGGTCACTAATGACCACTTGTTGCTGGAACTGGAGACTTCCTACCTAGTGGTGAGCTGTAATCTGCGGCTGTCTTCTATAACATCTGCAGCAAACGATCTTTTCTCCGGATAGTGATCGTGTATTTTCCTCCAACAGACAACTCTTTAATGCAATGCAAATAAATCCTGGTTTTGCTTCCTGTTTCCTTTTGTATTACCTATACAATAGTCATGTTCTCTAATAATAATTTTCCGTATCCTTGTTGTAGCTTTTATGTATTATATTATTATAAAACACTGTTTTATCAACTTTATTATGTATTTTGTTTTTATTAATTAATGGTTATTGATAATAACCTCCATTTTTCAAATTCAATTGATTCTAAAATTACTTATCAGAAATTCGTAAAAAATAAACAGTATCGTTTGTTATAAATATTATTAACGAAAATATTTTGTTTGCGGAAAATTCGCTCATTGTTCTTCAAAAATACATTATTCACGTGCGCTAGAAGGAAGGAGACTACACGCCACTACTACTAGCGTCAGGATAAAAACAAAAAGACGTCAGTCACTCCAATAACTTTGAAAATTCCACACAAAAATAAATCGGTAAAATTATGTCGGTCGTGCGGTGGAACCACACCATCATATTATCATTCATATAATACTGTCATAAATTTATATAATACATCTTGAAATTTTTTCGAGTCTAATCGTATTCACCAGAATATTTTAACTTGAAATATAGTTGTATGAATGTCCAAGTCAAACTTGGACACCTTGTGTTTTTGTAAAACATTTGGCAGGAGCGGGAATGAGGAAATAAGTAATTACTTACACGAGTACATTAGCCGGTGCGTACTGCGGGGTGAAGAACGTCGCGCGTCGCCGCGTGCTTTGAATATTCGCGAAAAAATCTATCGACTTCGATGTCATGAGGTGTGTGTTCTGAACTTTCTGTCAATAAATATTTTGAGTGTTCCGGAAAAGTAATAAAATCGATCGACCTTACCGACCTTAGTTGTCTTATCTAAAACTGCCGATTTTTAATACTGGCTGAGTGTGAATATGATACTTTATTACATTAATTACCTTTCATTCTATTTAATTTCCAAATTCAAATTAATTTTATAATATACAATAGATATGACATTTGTTTTAAAAAGTCATTTTATCATTTATTTTTCCGCCGTTCTTTTTTTTTATTGATGTTGTTGTTTCTGTAACCATAGAAAAATCGGAATTCCGTGTTATTTTCGAATGCATAATATGAGCGTATTCACCGTCTTTATTAATTAATATTAAATATGAAAAAACTTCATAAATTATCTTTACCTGACCGTGATACAAGTCGGATGGCAAATAATATACCGTTAACAATTATGTTAAGTACACTAACGGTCGACAGTGAACTAAAGGATGATGAAATATCTTGATGCATTAAGATTATATTGAATAATGTAACTTTACTATTATTGTGAAGGATACCTGTCACCATCTGTGTACAAAAGTTTTCATCCGCAGAATTTAAAATACATCAGCTGAGTAAATAAAGTGAGCGAATGATCGCTTATTCTGCGATTTCTTAAATATATAAAATCTCAGCCTCCTTGGCAAACCCAGAGGCTGAAATTTTATAGGTATTAATTTGTTGCATATTATTTCAATTTATTATACTTTTTGTTTTGATTATAAAAATATATGATACTAGCTTTTGCCGCGGCTCCGCCCGCGTCAATGTCGTTTTTCTGCTCCATGAGAAATCCCGAAACAAACATAGATTCGGCGCAGCGCTCATTGTGTGCGGCGCGCGGCGCGCGGCAAGTCCCTC
This sequence comes from Thaumetopoea pityocampa, assembly GCA_017165845.1. NCBI lineage: Eukaryota > Metazoa > Arthropoda > Insecta > Lepidoptera > Notodontidae > Thaumetopoea > Thaumetopoea pityocampa. Next base: position 8,381 of record WUAW01003263.1, on the reverse strand, counting down.
ACTCGCGTTAATTTCAGTTTCACATTTTGTAATGACTCCGTAATTCTCTGTATTTCTTCTATATTTTTATTATCTGGGCCGTAAGCTTTTTTGCCGACGTCATCACACAAAAACTCTCCCCTATTTTTACCCCCTTTAGGGTAAAATTTTTACAAACTTTGAATGTCGTATTTATTTATATCTAATCAAAAGCCTAAAAAATAAGTTTCAAGCTTCTAGCTTTAAAAATGACGTGATTTCCATACCAACTTTCATCCCATATTTCAACCCTTTACAGCCCTTTTTTCGCATTAAAAAGTAGCCTATGTCCTCTGTACCAAATTTCATTCAAATCGGTTCAGTAGTTTAGGCGTGATTGCGTAACACATACAGACAGAGTTACTTTCACATTTATAATATTAGTAAGGATAATTTTATTTACATGCTAGAGCTATGGGCTTCTCAAATCGTTTAAATTATCTAATCATTTAAAGCTCAGAATTTAAAGTTTCTCCTATTAGTATCAAGAACTAGTCAAAAACCAAATTTCTAAGTTCATCTTCCTGCGGATTTCCTCGTTACGGATTTTATCTAGCACGGCTCTTTGCATTGCTCGCGGAGTCACCTTGAGCTTTCTTACGAGTCCCATAATTAATTCTAAATTTTACGCTTGAACAAAATACCACAATTAAAAATGTTTCTTTATTCTGAAGCATATGGTCAGGGAGTACTTAGTCTTTTAGCCTGTCCGGCAAATAGACTTGAGTACACGGGTAAGCGACCCCGGCCTCCCGAGCTACTACCGTCTCTTCTTACTCCTTCCGAGATAGTAGTATCCTATATCTTATAGTCTTTTTCCCAAATTCCACATTCCTTGCTCAAGACACCTTTCCTGTCTTATCTTTTTTCCGTGGGAACGTAATAAGGAACTTTGATCACTTTTGAATCTCATAAAATGGTCTCATAAAATGGCGTCGTAGTTCGCCACCAGACACGTCTCGTTTTCCGCGGGGGCAAAAAGTGGGCTATTGATAGTCACTTTGCTCGTAGCAAGTTGAAAGAAACGGTCTCTGCCTACCCCAATTCTTCGGTAATATAATAGTCACTATCCCCGTTGGTCACGCGGGAGACCGGGGTTCAATTCCCCGCCGGAGTGAAAGGAAAAAAGGCGTGATTATATGTATGTAGAAAGCAGCAGATAAAAAAATGCAGGCGAGGTTTCACGGTGGCTACTGCTGCCATAAAATTAGGGGCACCAAGAGGATCTCTATTAAAAAGAAAAATAAATAAAGTAAATAAAGAAAAATAAAGTAATAGGGAAACACACCGCTCAAATATAAAATCAGAAGAAACCGTTATTTGAACGACAACGTAGAAGATATGCTGGTATCAATATTAATGCAAGTATTTCCGACAGAGAAAGACGATGCATTAGAAAGTCCTAAGAAATCAGTTTGATGATTTGAACTTGGAAAGTTTTTTGAGAAACAGATGGCATAATAGATTTTTATCAAGTCATTTTAATCATATTCCGAAAGAACCCCAAAATTTTATTGCTTCCAAAGCTACTATGAAAATATCTCATTGAAGAATTCGTATAAAGAGGTCAACAGTTTTTTAAATTAAATAATTTCAAGGACATTTTGAAAGTCTCAATTTTTTTTTATTCTGTCGGAGAAAATTTCGAATCCGATGAAACGGTGAAAAACGGCTTTAAAAAGTTCATACCCGTCCCCGGGATTTCTGCAGTAGTCATCAATGAACTTCCATTAAAATAGCAACACCCTTATAATTAAGTGTATGTTTCATTAAAAAAATGTTAATTTCATAGATAAGAACCTATAAATAACAATTTCTTTAATGATATCTTCCCATGAAGTTTGTGGAATTAAAACGAAAATACAAAAAAGATTGCGTTTGTATGTGTACAAGGGTCACGATAAAGTCTTTAGACAAACAAAAACGGGATGACACGGGAACCTGTTAATATTATTGTTTTCCGAAGCAGTCTCCGCTCCTCTCTACGCGCGTCACATCCTATAGAATCATTCACTGAAGCATGGAGCCCACTCTTTTTTAGGATCTCTTTCACGTTTTTGCGAACGCAGCCACTACATTTTTGGGGTTCATAAAGCGAATTTCCCTCAATTTATCTTTTATAATATATTGTACTAGATCGGGGACTGAAATGAAATATTAAATATATATGCGCCGGGCGCGGCCGAGCGCACACTGCAGCGGCCCGCTTGGAAAATAATTACACGAGTCATGTGATGTTGACGATAAGTTTTCATTAAATTAAGCGTAGGAAGGTTACAACGAAGCCAACAATTTACTTTACACAGTCCCTCTCCTATGGAGGATGTGACGTTAACCCGCGCCTCACCATGGAATATGATCGCTGTATCATCAGCACACGTAAACATTTAAAATGAAATGAAATGAAATATATTTATTTGCATGAAACACGGTATACAGAAGTTGTTTCAAAATAACGAGAAGCAGCACGTTCCGCCCACACAAGGCGTGCAAACAGTCAACGGTCACAACGTCCCAAACGAAAGAGGTCTGATACGCCGTAAAAACAATTTACAATAAGCCAATCTTTTAGTGTTTTGCTGAACCTATTAGCAGGTAACTCTCTGATTTCCTTAGGAATTACATTATATATTCTAGCACACATAACTGTTTTTATATACATTTTCGTCTTTAGCACACTGGTTAAAACAATTCTACCTGGATTTCTGGTATTTCTTGGATACATACTATCAGCTGTTTTGAATAAGTCAGGATGTAGTTTAACAAATTTAGCTGCCTCCAAGATATACATACTCGCCACAGTAAGCAGATGATACTCTTTAAATAGGGGTTTACATGATTCCCATGGTGGTGTAACAGCAATTGCTCTAATGAATTTTTTTGAGCTAAAAAGGATCTTTGAACATCCGTAGAGTTTCCCCAGAGTATAATAATTGAGTACTGAAGCCACGTATCCGTGATGTGCGTACCGTTTTAATATTTGAGGTTTTACGTAATCTGTATAACAGAAAAACAAATTCATCCACTTTAGTGCATACTTTTTCAACATGTGCTTTCCAGTTCATGTACCTATCCAAAGTAAAGCCAAGAAATACCAGTTGATCTACTTCTGCAATATGCTTGTCTTCATGATAGATACCCAATTCTTTAAGATTTCTGCCGTAAGTACTGAACTGAACAAATTGCGTTTTATCGAGATTTACCTGTAAATTATTTTTACTGAGCCACTTTATTATTAATTTAATGGTATTGTTTATGTCATTTGTATATTTTTCAATGTCGTCATTATTTTTATTCGCAATAATTAAAGATATGTCATCAGCATACAAAACACAAGGATATAAAGTTGTTGAGGGAAGCTCATTTACGTAAATTAAGAACAATAACGGTCCCAAAATACTTCCTTGTGGGACGCCAAATTTGTTAGGCTTCTTAAAGCCTGATCTATATGCTTCAACTTCTTTATTTTTATTAATGCTCTTAACTTCGACGCATTGTTTCCTATCTTTCAAGTAAGTCCGCATCCAACTTAATGCTGGTCCTCTGAAGCCATACTTTTCAAGTTTTACCAATAATAAATCATGAGGACGATTTACTAATTCCACACCTTCCATAAACAAATATTCGATTATCCGTCTGATGGAGTGAGCTGGAGCGTACGCATTTTTCAAATTACCGCCAATTTATAAAAACCAGGGACCGATTAGTCGGGTTACAAAAGGTTAACCGGTTTTCTCATTAACCCTTTCATTTGGCTAACCTGTATACAGGTTAACCCTTATACCAAAATGGTTAATCATTTAAATATAGCTGATTAATCCGAATGAATGAGATAGCAAAACATCGTCACAAATGGCCACAACGACGGCGATCTTTATTCACGTTCGGTCGCACACGAAAAATATACAAACATCCATCTCCAATTTTACTCCTTAAGTAGTTGAAATATTCAAAAAAATAGGTTTGCTTCGTAATCAACATCCCTTAAAACCCCGAAATTGATACCCATATCTAAATTCGGCTTTATTTCAATTTTGTACCCCTTTTAGCCCTTTAGGGGTGAATATTCGAAAAACTGAGAAACGCCTATTTCATTATTTTAATTTAAGAGTATTTTTATACCAAGTTTGATGTTAATAGAACAGTGGAACATTTTTTCCATACAAATTTTACTACCCCATTGCACACTCCTAAGGGATGATTGAAAAATCCTAAAACACGTGCTTAATAATTTTATTGAAAAGATATTCACACCAACTTTCAAGCGAAATGATGAATGTGAAAATGAAAAGTTTTATTCAAACAATTTTCCCCAACTTTTATCCCCTTAAGGGTGAGATTGTCAAAAGTCACTGGACATTAAAATCTTTGTTGAATTCGTAATTAACATCCCCTAAAACCTAGAAATTGATACCCATATCTAAATCCTGCACCATTTTAATTTTGAACTCCCTTTTTAACACCTTCGAAGCAAATTTTTAGAAAATTCAGGAAAGACGTGTTTCATTATTTTTATCTGTGAGTATTTCCACTGAATTAAAAAATATGTAAAATTTAGTGAAATATTTTAAGAAACCATAACTTCTCTTTCTTTTAACCGACTGCAATCAAACATAGCCTAAAACCTCTTCCAGACTCTAAGCTATACATTGTCGAAAGCCCCGTTCAAATCCGTTCAGTAGTTTTTGTGTGATTGATTAACAAAGATCCGGACAGACAGACAATAATTCCAAAAAAATTGTTTTGGTTTCTATCATCATCATCATCCCCAATCCATATTGTCCCCACTACAGGGGCACGGACCTCCCCTGATCAGGATTTGGTTTCTATATCGATAAGAAATAGTAACGCAACTAAAATTTTCAAAAAATATTTAATGTACATATTTGGCTCAGTTACAGTTTTATTATATGTATAGAAGATAAAAAATGCATATTTATAAAATAAATAAAATCAAATGCATTCATAAGGACCTTTCCCGACCAAAATAAGACTTCTTTTATCTCGGGCGCTCCGCTCCAAAACTGTGCCGGAGTTGCTGGTAGGCAGTGGTCGAGGAACGCGCGGAGCGCTAAGCGTTAAAATTTGCGTACATTCTACGCGTCGCGCATCGGGGCGACGTGACGTGCCCACGTTAAAATAATAATCATAAGCACTAAACGCCGCGGCGGCCGGTCGCTAGCCGCGTCACTGTCTCGCTAATTTATTGACGCAAAAATGGACTTTACGTGTGAACCGGTTATTAATGGGCTGATTAACCCAATGATACGGGTTAACCTTTATTCAAGGGTTTTTAACTTAACCCGAAAAATTAACTTGGTTAAAACCCGTATAACTCTAACGTTATCGGTCCCTGATAAAAACAAATGACACACGAAATTCGGTGTGCATCTGCAGCTTCCTAAAGAATCTTTTATTCGTAATTTGAACAAATTTTTCGTCAAAAACTTTTCTTACCGACCCTCGTATAATCTGGCTGTAAATACTTTTCATTCTGTGTTCACGATCGTATTAGTTTGTACGATGTCTTAATTTTATAATAAGTTGTCAGCCGCCTCGGATAACTTTTATAAAAAATATATGGAGAGCGTTGTGGGCCGCATTACTGTTCAGTAGGTACTGTATCTGTGCACGTCCGGTGTTTGAACAGCGGGGCGACAGTCCCCCTGGCCCCTTCAGTGCGCGCCGCTCCACCCGTAACCGCGGCCGAACGAACTTGCTGTCATAGGATATCTCTATCCGGGAGCATTTATTGATCATCACTCAAACATCTCTTCCTCGGATGCAAATATTCAGATTCATCGCACAAAGTTGGCGTCCACCGGGATTCGACCCGCGGACACTCGGCATTAGCGGCTCGATAAAACTATCAGCTAAAAACCAAAAGCCCGTTCGACTGCATCAATACTAATTTGCTCTTATCTAAGTTAAGCTGCTACGGATTTAACCACATGACACTAAATTGGTTCCATAGTTCTAAGATCTGTGATTAGTTCCATAGTTATTTAAGCAACTGCATGCAATATGTAGAGATGCAGTTGAGTGATGGCTCACATCTCAGCTCAAGGTCACACCCATAAACAGAGGGGTTCCTCAGGGCTCCATACTTAGACCGATACTTTTTATATTGTTCCATGCGGATATTACTCACAGTATCTAGTATAGAAAGTATTTGGAAGTAAATATTAAGTAAGTAATCTGTCCTCTTCTCTCGACGTTGTAAAGATGGGAGAGACGATGGGTCGAGTCCATGAAGCGCGAAATCTAGGCCTGAGTAATGATACGAGGCTGAGATATGAAAGACATGTAGCCGATTCAGTACGTAACTGTTTTTACCGTCCAAAAATATTATACAGTTTGAGAGCACATCTATCTGAGGAATTGCGTCAGCAACTGGTTGAGTCGTTGGTCCTGTCCTGACTAAACTGTCGACACTGGTATGGACGCCGGCTGCTGGCTCATCCCACTAGTCGTCTCATCCACTGGGTACAAAACGCCTGCGAGCGTTTCTGTTTTTCAAAACCACCTAGAGCCCACGTCAGACTCTTTCTAAATCACCATTCCGTACTCAGAATGAAACTAGACGCAAAATACATTTGGCTGGTCTCCTTTTCGGGATCATTAAACACAAGCAGCCAGCGTACATACAATGAATTAAACTGGACCGCTAGTAGAAGAGCCAGCGTGCAACCAGACGACGTTCACGGCAGCTCTCAAGCGGATCTCATAAAACTGCTGCTTTTAGCGGTGGCTCCCGTTACGCGGCCTCTGAGTATTGGAACAACCTTCAGCCACCTGAACGATGGGGTGACGTGAAGGCGGACATCTGCATCATTTAGGGCGCCGCCTGGTTCAGCAGAAGAAATGTGTTGGTGCTTTGTGACCGAATATAATGACCCGAATTGAGTGACATAAATAAGAATTCCCGGATATAATGATTAGGTTAAATTTGTAATTTTTTAACTCTTTGTCAGTTCCTACGTCTGTTTCCTGTACTCATTTTTTCCCTCATTG
>WUAW01003259.1:10004-27714 GCA_017165845.1 Thaumetopoea pityocampa | reverse complement strand
TGACGTTACGCTTCCGTCCTCGATCTTCAGCTTTGTCAACTGGCTTTGCCCAATAGACACGTCTCTTGCGACCACTTTGGAGCCTTGGTTCCGCTCAATGGTCTCCTTAATACGCTGTATTAAAGGAGCGTATATCGTGTCGCAGGGACTTCATAATCTGTCTGTTGAGCTGCCTATAAGACTCGGCGTCTAAATCGAATCGGCGTCGAATTTTAATTCGTGATCGTTTTATTCACAGTTGCTGTTGCGGTTGCTTTGTGCCCTACTGCATGCGGTCCTGCAAAACTGGCAACCACTACTGTCCACAATGCAAAGCCTTTATTGGTTCCTACACGCCATCTTAATTTCTTCCTACGTCTATATCGATATTAGGTAGCATAATGAACAACACATTTGAACAGATCACAAATTGAATTAAACAAAACATCATTATGTCTGTATCAGTTTTAATATTTAACAAGATAAGAAACATAAAGACGTTCTATTTATATATCTTTGTCGTTGTCGCTACATCTAATTACTTTAAGATTATATTTGTCGTGTATAAAATTCATGTTTTATTATATGTTATATACAAGTGTAAGAAAACAGCTAAAGTGCTGAGATATTAGTTGAATAAGGGTTGATAAAGCCTGAATTTATTATGAAATTCGAATGTAAACCGATTCCAAATCCAGAATCAAAGTCCTTTAATTAAATGCTTATCATTCCTCTTAACTTTGTATTGATAGTGAAGCCCGTGTGCACCGAAATTTAAACGTTTTGCTAATTAAACGGGCAATCATTCAAATATTTTGATATAAATATAAATTTTATGTTTATAACATAAAATTTATATTTATATCAATAATTATAACATAAAATTTATTTTTATCTATTCATGGTAGGTACATATTTAGTCTATTGAAAAACACCTAGAAAGATGAAACATAATCCTCGTAGAACTACAAATACAATTCAATTTATTATCAGGGTCCGCTTACTGAATAAGGAAATATATGTTAATAAATAATAATAAATATAGCGAAGTAACTGTGTTACGCACGCATATTGCCGTCGTTATCGTGATGCAATTAATAGTCGCTAGAAACTAGACACTAAGCTGAACCAAACACCGACAGTCTGTTAAGTCAGTCTTCTGCGCGGTGCACAAAATACGCTCCGCATTTTTTATAATTCTTCATTCTCTCGTGTGTTTTCTCCTAATAACTAATTAACTAACTTAAGGCTCTCGAATCATATTAGGTCTCAGACTTTCAAGCACTATTCAGTTGGGAATTTGTTCAAGCCCATAAATAACCTATAGACTCTCTTCATTCCTTTTAAGATAAATAAAATAATTTTAAAAACTATAAACTATTTAAAACATATCATTTAATAATATTGTAACGTTAAGTAAATCTAGAGAATACTCGTAAAATATTTTCGAATGCTTTTTTAACGTTACTTACCGTTTTTTATAAATCTCATGCTGCAAGCAATTCAAAATTAGATACTAAGCAAGTACAATAGTATTGAATGAATGAACTACATGTTTCTCATTATAAAGTAATAATACCTAAAAGTTACTGTTATGTTATCGGATAATATAATAACATATAGAATTCACGATTGCAGCCATCGCCACATTGTCACGAGCAATTATTCTACCGCAAATATTAACTACTCGTGCTAAGGCCCCGGCGAGATTATACTTTCATCTTCTATGAACTTTCATTCAACTAGCATTAGTTCAGTCGTGCGTGATTCTTTAAATGTGATTGCCTTAAAGTCACGCACGACTTTCGCGCAAATGGGTAATAAGTGCCTGTCAATAATTTTGCTCAGACACTGTCAGTATACTTTGCACAATAAGTAAGCAGTACCACATATTGAAAATTCATATCTCATTTACAAAGTTTTATAATAATAAAATATATAATAACATCTTATTTCGCTGATATCGAAAACGAATTTATAATTTAGATTTTTAATGTAGATTTAATATAATATGACTTTCAAATGTTTAACTTTTTTTATTAATATTTTAATTAAATGAAGAAAAAATAAATGATGTAACTATATAAAGTAGGAAAAAATGTTAAGAACTTCCGATAAATTCTGTGATATATATAGGTTCTTTGTGTGTGGGTTTTATACCAGCTATTAATAAATGTACTTTTTATTATTTCGTTTGTTTTTAAGATCCCTCTCAGTGCATCTAAAGATTTTCGAAAACATTCTGTTTGTTTGTGTATTTCTTTTTCTCAATAGCCAAGTGCCCACGAAGTACTTTTTTATATAATAAAATTGCCCCAATCTCTTTAGCTGACGTAACTTACAAATCTATTTATTGCCGCGTTAACGGCGGAGCGAAATTCTTGCGTTACTGTTGCAATAAGCGACCAACGGTGCCGATTCTGTTGTACAGAACTTAACTAAATTTGGTCTCTCTCTATCTTTTTCTAATGTTAAACGCCAAAACGAAATAGCAAACATTTGTAGCGGTCCCGACCTTTGTTTGTGTCAAACGGTTAAGAAAGTGTTGCGTTTTTGTGTATCTTTAGTACGTGTGTTCCCAAAATCGCGCCTAAATCTTTTAATTTTGACGTTTCTGAACGAGGCTGACGGCACCAAAATTCTAACTATCCCGTTTTGGCGTTTGACATTAGAAAAAAATAGGGAGAGACCAAATTTAGTTAAGTTCTGTTACAACAGAATCGGCAGCAATATTGGCATAATTAAACAAGAAAGAGTCTGAATGCATGTCAGAATTACTCGTTTTGTATTTTTTTATAGCGATCAATATATAGTCCATAAGTTACTGTTCCTACAATGACAAAGCTCCCTGTCATTTGTTAAATTATTGCTCTTCTGAAAGTATGGGAATTTAATAAAGATCACCTAACTACCACACTATTGCAACCTAAGTGTGATTATTTCTGCTAAAATAGGATTCGAGTTACCGCCTACCATTTATGACGAGTAAGCCCACTGTAACCAGTCTCAGTCCCGGGTTAGTAAATAGGCTAAATAAGGCAGCACATCTCGGAGCAGCGAATTTTAGAAGATCTGGAATCATAAAATAAAAAAGAAACCCTCATGAGAAATCAGTTGGGATAATTCACTTTCACAGCAAGTAGATTCATATTTAAATTATCATAGCATGCGCAAATAAATTAGTGGCCTACACTGCAAAAAAAGGTATAAATTCGGCACTAATACGTATCATACACTAATATATGTATGTATTAGTTTATTGTATCCCTATGTATGTATTATTTTATTATATTCCTATGTATGTATTAGTATGTAATAACCGTTTTGTTCTCTCATCTCACAAAGTTATTTTCGTCTGTGAATGCACCCACTTTTTAATGTAATGTATTACTTTTAGGTTGACTGGTAGAAAACGCCTAAGGCATTAAGTCCGCCTGTACATGTTTTATGTATGAAGTGTAAATAAATAAATATATGAACCGAAACCCACTGTTTTACGTGCCTTTCGGAGTATATAGAACCTATGGAAATGTTACTCGACTGAGAGTTAAACAAAAGTTTCGAATTCAAAGGCGAGGCCAGATAATTTTTTTTTTTTTGTTTAATTTCAGACTCTGATATGACTCCCAAACTAATAAGTGTATAATTTTCAGAATCATTTTTGTGTAATGAATATGAACCATTATCGGATCCGAAGGTCCGAGGCTGATGAAGCTAAAAATTCTTTAGGTTTCCGTGTTACAAAAAACAGTAGATACTCTCTGGTGTCTAAAAAACACTGGACATTAACATGCAGGGATCATTTTTACGAGTGGGAATGTTTAACACAGTCGTCTGCACCGAGGGCACAGATACGACAGAATGTGGGGCTCGCACTCTCTAAAATCATCCTTATACTAACCCAATGCTCAATCACGGGAGTTGTGTAAGTATTATAATGTCGTGGTGAGGGGTTATATTGCAGTCGGTCAGTTAATTCCGGCTTAGGCATACTCTCATAAACAACAGTAGACACTAACTTAGACCTATACATTATTATTAGTAACAAATTGAGGGTCGAAGGAGGAACATACTTATTAAAATACACAAAATTTATTTTGTTATTATATAATTGTGGACCATTTGAGTGCAGCGACCATACTAGATAAGAACTTAAAATACTAGTGTAATATATCTACTGCCTGTGGCTTCGTCCGAATTGAAAACACATTTGCGGTACTTATATAATAAGAACTAAATAAATGTACACATATACATACGTGGTTACATAAACCTTGAAACGGTACATTCGTTGCGCAGTCATGTGAAAGTGGGTAGATGTAATTAATATACGCATAAGAAGTGAAGTTTCTTTAAGCAATATTTTTTTAGTTTATTTGACGAATGTCAATATCCTTGATAGTTATTTTATTAATATTTTACGTTGAATATAAACACTACTGCCATCTATCGACTAAAATACAACCTATGTTGTAAATTACATCTCTATTAAAATGTATGAAGGGTTTGCATGTTTTATTCCATCTGATAGATGTCGTTATAATAAATAAAATATTAGTCGTAACGTCTAAACGTGGCGTTTTTTTAAATTTTATTACTTACTGTACTAAATTTCTTTCTTACCGTACTTAAAGAAGTTTCACTTCGGAAAAAGGGCGTTTAAATTTACCCAAAATAGAGTAAAAATACTTGCCCCCCAGAGCCATATTGACTTTCTATAATCGTTAATACTAATAGAAACGAAAAAAATGTATTGGATTGACATTTCTAACCGCCAAGTCACCCGTGACTTATCGTATAGAAATGTCACTCCAATACATTTTTTCGTTTCTAATAGCGTTAACGATTGTAGAAAGTCAACTTGGCTAGAAGGGCTGTGCCGACAAATCTAGACCCGAATCAATACACTACAAGTACCTTTAATAACGTAATAATGACTTGTCGCAACGAAGCGGAACTCCTCTTAACTTACCGATTAACTTATCGAACCGAAATTCATTCTTTGGTTATTATAATACATTAATTGTAATAAATATTTTTTACACTTAAAATCATTACATTATTGTCGTTCTTGTGTAGACCCCTAGAAATTTGTTGCAATTTGGACAATAGTGTTCCACGTTTTTCCACCTTTTCATGACATAAGGAACTATACAGCAACACAACCACCTGTAAACAGAAACCTTTATTGTTTTAAGGTGAACGTCCGTGATTATAATTACATCAAATTAATATATAGTATACATACACTCACGCCGATATCCCATAAGGGTAGGCAAAGACCATAGTACATACTACATACATATATACAGTCACGCCTCCTTCCCATTGGGGTAGGCAGAGACCACTTTCAAACCTGCTACGATCGTTCAATGTAGCAGAGTGACTATCCGCAGCCCACATTTCGCCCCCGCGGGCAACGAGACGTGTCGGAAGGCGAACCACGACGCCGCCATTTTACAGGGTTTGAGTGTTAAAGTTCCTCATTGCATTCCCATGGCTTAGTGGAGAGGAAAGGAAAGAGGATGAGGTAGGAAAGGTATACTGAGCAGGGAATACGAAATTTAGGAAAAGGACTATATGGTATAGGATATTACTATCTCGGAAGGAGTAGAGCCAGTAGTAGCTCGGGAGGCCGGGATCGCTTACCCGTATACTAAGCCTATTCACCGGACAGGCTAAAAGACTAAGTACTCCCTGACCTTAATAAATAAAAAACAATTAATTCGAAAATAATAAACTGACCGTCATCATGTTCATCATCAGCCCGTAAAAGTCCACCGTTGGACATGCCTTAAATATGCCATTATTGCCATATTGCCATATGCCATCTCCCCCTTAAAAAGTGGGGACTTACCATAATCTACACGCCTGGCTGACGTCTTGGAGCTCGTGGTAGACTTTGCTTAAATAACAGGACAATGCTGTGGCCCGTTGACCGGGATAATGTCTCAGCTGGCACTCACAGCGTCCACGGGAAGAGATGGAATGATACTATTATAATGATAGCGTCACTTCAGCGCCACGCGCAATAAATTGATCACACAGCTGCCTAATTGCCAGCAGCATTATATTACGAATCACACATCTTCTACAATTTCCAGACCGCTAAATTTGCTGACTTTATAATTATTGTTTTAAATTAAATTAATATTATTGTTTTAGAAAAAGATGCTCTTTTACTTTGTATATATAACTCAAATTTCATAAAATGTCACTTAACGGTTTTTTAGTAAACGGACGGCAGAATAGCAGTCATCCACAATAATATAATATTCAAACTAATATTATAATCGCGAATATGTTTGTTTGTTACGATCTCACGCCTTACCTACTCAACCGATCGTCATGAAATTTTTTACACACTGTTAGGGGTACAGAGAATAGCATAAGATACCTTTTATAACAAAAAAATAGTTCACAAAGCTATTAAGTAATTGTACTTTTAACATCTGTGACATATCTTTAATGACATTAATGCGAGCGAAGCCGCGGGTAAATACTAGTAATATAATAAAAGCGAAAATGCGCTAGTCCGTCTGTTTGTAACCTCTTTACACCTTAACCGGACTTAATTTTTAAAATCACCTATTGTTATTTAGTGCTAGTCACTCATTGTGCTGAATGAGCAGATCGTAACCTATTAAATAATTAGCATCTGAGTTAATCTCGACGTTAAGTAATGCTTATCCAGGTTTGTAATAACATGGGTTACCCATTCTAATATTAACCTTAGATTCTACCTCCTCCGACCTCCTCCGTATCTCTAAAAGGACGTACAACTGTGGATCCTGATACCATTCTAATACCTAATTCATTCATTCTAATACCTGAACTGGTGTTAGAATGACACTAGTTGGATGTATTGTAGAGTACAGAGATCCCGTTAAACGGTAATGTGTCTTCAGAACCTGAGCCAAACGCCTGAAATAACAGTAGACTGTAAGTAGTTCGAGACAATTCTAGGGTAACTATGAAGAACTGTCTTACGCACTCGCGACATCCCACACAGTAAGTGAAGTATCAATAAAAAGCTTACCATAGGAACACGCCAAGGATCAAAGCGACTATATGTGTAATCGTGGAATTCCTATACAGAGCCCTGGTCATGACGTCGTCCTGACAGTACGGACAACGCATGCCGATCGGCTCGGAGCCGACATTCAGCAGGTCCATCTCGATGTACACCTCGTTCTCGGTACTCTGTCCTATTTGCTGGTACGCGTTGGCCTCCACTGCAATGCAACGTGGGCAAAACTTAATGTTTACATTTACATCTACTGGCATATGCCACACAGGCACCGACATGTCATAGCGGCTCTCAATTTCTTCCCGTGGGTGCTGTGAGAACCAGTTAAGGAATGTGTCAAGATAATGAGCAGCGAAGTTATTCTGTTATAATATTTAATCAAAATCTACCGCGATCTCCAAGATGCCTGTCAAGCGTAGAGATTATGCCAAATTCCTCCTTAAGGGGAAGGCTCATGTCCTACAGTGTACTTCCACGAGCTAGTGATGACGATGATGAATTCATTGAGTTGTAGAATTGAGAACTTATTGAACATATACACAAGATCTATCCTGTAATTAAAAGATTGCGGGTTCAAGCCTGGTTCCGTATCAGTAACAATTTCTAACTTACATACAGCTTTCATTGTTGACACTTGGTAATGAAATATATGCTTGAAGGATATCTGCAGTTTAATAATCCCTATAAGGACAGCGTAGTAGAATGTGGCCTGATCCCACTTACATCGTAGGACATCCATGGCGTGTCATCACATATGTTGTCTTGAAGGAAATCCTATATAAAAATTTCCGATGCCCTTCTGTGCATTCATCTTTTCAAATTACGCGTTACGCGATTTTCAAATATCATCGGTTCATCTTTTTTGAGCATTACAAACTCGATTACTCTCGATTACAATTATTAGTATGCTACGAGGAAATTTTGGGGGAGAAAAAATCTTTGAACCAGCAGACTGTTAGATATTATGAAACCTTCTAATCAAAATAATTTCAGTTTGTTGTTTGTATTTGTGTTATCTAAGATTTCATTAAACATTTCTTTTTTCTAAATTATTACTTACTTTCGTCTCCGAACCCAGATAAAAATAATTTGTATTCGAAATTATACCCCGAATTACGCGTATTCCACATTTGCGATTATCACTACCTATCGCGCAAAGTCGGGGTATTACTGGAGAATTTTAAATTCACCTCGAAAAGTTGGAGGATAGAATTTAAAGTTAATATATCGCAGTCATTCCCGAGAATCACTTTGGATGGACGCTCATGATCTCCATCCATTGCGTTTTATGAGAGAAATGACGTGATGAGAAAATTACGATATTAATTATAACTGTCAAGTTAAAAAAAACTGGCCAAATGTGATAATGTTCACTTCCAAACATACAACTTACATTCGTTTCATCTGGTCAGTCATAAACAATTAAAAAAACGTGTAATTCTGAGCACAACCGTCAAATTAAGTGTGTGGCAATGGGTTAAGTAACGCTAAAACGTACAGTAACATAAGGAATCAATTGAAGCCTATTTTGCGTTGATTTTTTATTTTTGTGCTATTTAGCACAATTAAAATTATTTACTATTTAAAGTCGTATCCATCATCATCAACCGGTAAAAGTCCACAGCTGGACATGAACCTCCTGAAAAAGAAGGCATATTGTCCTTTAACTGCTTCTCACAGCATCCACGGGAGGAATTGGAGTGACGCTATTATTATGCCGGCGCCACATAGCAGTAAATCGTATTACGAGTATTAATATCTAAAGTTGTAACCTTAGTGAACTGTGTCAACATAATAACGGGTTGTAGAATACTGAAGCTGTTAGTTAATCAGTGACTGAAGCAAATAACGAACACGTGTTAATCATAACGACCATGAATAATCTCATTACCAGCTCCGCCAGTATCTACACTAGCATAGACTACATATTTAATTTTTACGCCAATGCACAGGAACCGTTTTCTTTTTGTGAATAAAAATTGTTCATTTCACAATCCAATCCTTTACCCATGTCCATACAGCAAAATTAAGTTTTTGAATTAAGCTTCATTAAGTTGTACCGAATTATAGAACATCCAATTGTTATTGATCGAAAATTTCTTGTTCGTTCCAATCCAGAAGCCTAAAGACATCCTCAATCGCGGCCGGAAACAGTTAAGGAGAGACAACACCTCCCTACCTTACGCTGCAGTTAGATTGGTTTTTAGCTCTGCTCCTGTATTCGAACTAACTTGATAGCGTTTTCGTATAAACTCTTTAATACTCCGAAGTACCGATAATCAATAGGACATCGCTGAAGAGACTGCAGCACCGCTAATGTTTCCACCGAATCAAAGGCCTTGCATAGTCCACAAACACTTAGAATAAGGGCAGATTACTCCTCCGTCTTCTACACAATCTGTCGCAGGGTATGTACTTGATCTGTGGTACTAACCCTGTAATGTCAACATCAGGCTTTCTAACAACTGTTTAAACACCATGCCGGAGTATGCGTTCTACGTTCCATCGCTTGGAGCTAATGAAATCCAACATAAACACCGATTGTCGCCTCTCGGGCACCGTCCAACGTGCGGCGCGAATCGCCGCGGCGCCCGAGTGACGCCATTCGACCGCAAAGCCTTTTTGGAAACTGGCTTGTTCAGGAGACTGGAAGTCTTCATAACTAAGTTCAGGATAATTCGTGAACACCCTCGAAAACAACTTATAAATACGGCTAAGAAGCGAGATAGTTCTGTAGCTCTTCGAGATAGTGGTATCGTTTTGCTCTAAGAACAAAACATCTAAAGTTCTGCTCCATGCTAACGGCTTTATGTCTTCAAGTATTGTCATTTGATCTTAATACGTGTGCAAAATTTCAAATAATTCGACATCTGGAAGTGGGTGTAAATTTAGTTGAACGATTTGCATACCTGCGTATATATGATACATACTCGTAGGTACTCGGACATGCGTACAAGTACAGATTTATATGATTTAGCTTGTAATAAAACTCACGTCGATCCGTTGATAAAATACATGGAAGAAGTACAAACCAATAACCATATTTTCGTATTTATATTCAAAAATTTATAGTAGGTACCTATGTGTTCTTACGTTGGATGCATAATGTCGTATGATTAAAACTTATATATTTAACGAAATTCTTGGCCTCTTAAAATTGGAATTCATGAAAATGCAGGGTGCAGGACTATAATAATATTATCAAAGATTGTTTTCGAGAGTCATGGTAGTGTAGTGGATAAAGCCTCATTCCAAATGCGACAATCGACACGTTGGTACGCTAACATGCTTTCTCCGTGTTTCACGGAAAGCACGTAAAACAGTCATTAATGGTTGGTATCTCAACAATATTGATCCTTAGCAGGAATTACGGCGGCTTACGGTCATGATGTCAGATAGCAATCGGTCATCTTAATCCGCAATACAGTCACATCCCTTCCACCAAACAACAGACACTGACGCAAAACTCGGGATAATGCTGGGTCGAGAGAGAAGAAGTAACTATGTTTATTACACAGTTACGACCTAACAGCTTAACTTATTTGGACTAACCTGTTTGGAACATCAAGCAAACGTATTTGGAACATTATCAGAAATGAAACACATTACTTTTTATTTAAATATCATGCGAGTGAAGCTGTGAACCCCAGCTAGTTTATATTGCTATTAATACATAAAACTGTATATAAAAAAACAAAAAAGATGTACGTGTATACAGAATTGTATTTATAGAAAATACATGAAGTGTTATCAAATTAAAATTTTATAACTAAAAAAATAATATTCACGGATAATTCTTACTTGCATTGGCTTCACCTTGTTAGATCACGTAAACACTGATAAACCAATCACTTGAACAATTGTATTACGATTATAAAGTCATAAGCATTACAAAAATATTACTGTAGTGATGAACACAACTTAATCTCTAATACAGTAAGTATCTGTGACGGCGATGCCAGTGGCCGACATCCTAACAAATCAACATTGTCAGTTTGATAACAATGAAATGTCGATACCCAGTACGATATCGGCAAGATAACGTTTAATGTGGGTGAGTACTTCAACTAGATGATATATTTAGCGACATAAGTAATTTTATTGCGTCCTGTACTATCTAAGCCATTGATGGCCAAAGTGGTCTATATCGACCCCCAGGGGTCGACGATGACCTGCAAGGAATCCGTGCCAGCTGTTAAAAATACATTTGAAGTTAATGAATTTTCAGTATTGACTAGGTAAGGAGGTCTAGTCTATCTTAAACTGAATAACATGGTAATTTACAAGACCTGAAAGTTTGGACATATCTGATTGAAATACTTCATGATAAGAAAAATATTATAGAAAATTATGGTCATAAGTACTAATGTTGCATTGGTTCAACGCATAAAATATAAGATATTTTTATGCATTTTTATTGTTCACTGGACTAAATGAAAAACTGTTGTAACCGTTCAGTTTTTAATTACTTAGCCAATACTACTGTCATAATAACTACAACTAACGAGATACAACTAACGTTTTTTCAGGATATGAGTTATATATTACACTAGCTTTTGTCTGCGGCTCCGCCCGCGTGAATGTCAGTTTTCTGCTACATGAGAAATCCCGACACAATCATACATTTATATAAAAGTCTATAACCACTTTTACTTGACCTCTTGTACTTAAGCAGCGACTACTAAAACAGGAATCAAACTGTATGTTCAATTCTGCTGGACCGATTTTGATGAAACATGCCACATTAATTAAGTCTGAATAGTACCATTAAGACTGTAAATTTTTAACCAAAATCTACCCGCTGGTTTTTTCGTGAAGCCCGAACAAACAAACATCGACGGATTTGGTTTCAGAAGCCCTTAATTAGTCGATCTGAATAATTTGTTTTTAAAATCTTTAATTTTTGAAAATTTGACATTTAACAATTTTATAATACTATATACGATAAGACATACAGAATCAACATAAAGGCGCTTCAGCCTAATTTTTTTTATTTACGGTAAAAGTCAAGACGACAGAATAATGCTGCATGCTCTACATTAGAATCCAGTGTCGTGAAAGCATCTTTGATTTTATACATGAATAACCACAACATCAGCTTCTGTCTCGAAGATCCGTCTGATGATTCTCCAGATTAGTGACTCGTAGCCTTATTGAGTTGAAATAAATTTTAATCGATAGAGGACTAACAGCTATAGAAATTTAGCCTAAGTGTCACTAATCTGGAAAATTATCATCCGTCTTCTAAACTAGGTAATAGGTTAACTTTACCCAAACCTCGATATCCTCAATAATGAATCCATTAGATAAAATATCCTGTTTTTACATGTTTATCACATGTTACAAGTACGTCGACTCTGTAGGATTGATATTTGAATAATGTGTATGTAGAATTATTTTATAGTTTTTATTATCCATTTTAGGTAAATCTGTCAATATAATAAGAAAAATTGTTGATGAAAATGAAAAAAACAATGGATTCTTTTACTCCTGGAAAACATCGAAAAGGTAAAAAGTTGAGAAAGATATAGACGATTTTGGTTTATGTGCAATTAGGCAAAAAGATCATTTTTTCTACACTGTAAACAAACAAGTATCAAATATAATCGTATATTTTATCTATGCCACATGTCAAAATAAAGGAAAAAAGTAAAATTAAGTTATATAATTTTCGGGTACCTACTCTTTGTAATATAGTTAGGAAAGTTGTCAGAGAAGACCTGGGTTTTGATAGGAGTCATGAACATCTGAGAATTTTTTTACATTCTCTTGGTTTCTCATACAAGAAAAGTGAAACTAACAGATCAGCGTTAGTGGAGAAACCTATTATGGCAGCAAAACGGAGAGCAACATCTGAAAATAATAATGGTCAACAGATATCTGCCTGTGGATTTACAGAAATATCTATTTTATTTGGATGAAAGTTACTCTTCATATAAAGTCAAAAAAATGTTGACAATCAATCAATGACAGTGGAATAAAATGTAATAATATTTCAAAAGTCAAAACATATATATACACGCAGATAGCAAAAATGGATTCCCAATGCTCTATTAATTTTCAATGCTACAAACAAAAATAAAGACTACCATTCTGAAATAAACCAATCAAATTTCACTAAATGAGTTCAAAAAAAAATTAATTTCTAATGTAAAGGAGCCCTCAATCATTGTAATTGATAATCCCATACTATACGGTAGTCTTAATGGCACACTAACCAGCACAACATAATTTGCCGATATAAAACGATGGTTACTGCAAAACAATTTACCATTTGATGATTCTTTGTGCAAGCCAGAACTATTACTATTGGTAAAACAGTATAAACCAGAAGCGATATATGAAATCGTCCTAATTTTGGAGTCATGATGGGGACCGAATCATGGTCATAGAGTGGTAAGGCTTCTGCCTTATCACCGTGACCTGAACCCAATAGAGCTAATATGGGGATTGTAAAACAGAAAATTGCATTATTCGACGTAGGGTCAATTAACATAAGGGTAAGAAACTTACTTGTGTTTCTTACTTGCATTTTAAACAATATCCTACTAATATTAAATGTGAAAGCTTTTAAGTTTGTTTATTTTATCACACTGGAACAGCTGAACCAATTTTGATTAATTTTGGAATAGAGATATATGGGGCTTTGGAGAAGGATACAAGCTGGGTATACTTTTTACCACCGGAAACTATCTCAATCCCACGGGAAGTTAAAAAGTACTTTATTGAAAAACTTTGGTGTGCTAAATCGCGGGCGGAAGTTAGTTGTAAATAATTCCTATGTTAGTATGACTACTTCGACAGGCAGCAGCGAAACAAACCTTGCTTTCGGCTGAAGATTAGAAAAATTCTTGCCAACATTGTTAAATAAATAGAAAAGGATTATTATGTCCGAGGACACACAATGTATGAGGAAATCAAGAAATTAATCGTCGATCTCAGAGATGATAGCAGCGATGAAACTTCAAAGTCAGAAGTAGACTGTGACATTGCTGGTAACTCTATCCAAGACGCAGGCTTTTCGGGAGTTAAGTATTTAGATGAGAGTGTTTTTGATTCTGATTGACTCTTTATGTAATATAATAAAAGACTTTAATAGCGATACCAAAATCGGGTCAGGGAGTACTTAGTCTTTTAGCCTGTCCGGCAAATAGACTCAAGTATACGGGTAAGTAACCCCGGTCCCCCGAACTACCACTGCCTCTTCGTACTTCTTCTGAGATAGTAGTATCCTATACCCTATAGTCCTTTTCTTAAATTCCATATTCCTTGTTCAATACAACTTTCCTACCTCATCCTTTTTCTTTTCCTCTCCATTACGCCGTGGGTACGCAATGAGGAACTTTAATCATTTTTGAACCTTATAAAATGGCGGCGTCGTGTTTGAAAATATACAATTTTTTTAAAAAATATATGATATCGTACTTTCCGATGGTACGAAACCCCACCATTAGGATTTTTTGCTACTATTATTTTTGCACTCCAAAGTGGAAAAATAGGGCATAGGTAAGAAAATGATGAATATTATAAGACAGACGACTCGATCCGACATTATAATACGACTGAGATTGATCGACGGTGAAAATTGATGTATGTGAGCATTATTATGCATACTTATGAAACGGGTACCACGCCTACTTCGCACTTCTCGGTTTTGATGATGATAATTCTCGGATTTGAGTTCTATGATAATTAGTAATCTGGTACAATGAAAATTAAATAAATTAGTAATCTGACTAATCTGTAAACAAATCTTTTGGATGTAAAGTCTCAGATACCCGACCATAAAATAGATAAAAATAAGACGACAGTGTCTTAAAGGTGTTCGTATATCTAATAGATAACATATAAAATAAACTATTATTTTTAGATTATAACTGTTATTATTGATTATATCAGATAAAAGTTATTTACACTGAACTTTGACAAATAGCGACGGTTTAATATTTTTGTTATATGCCAAATTTTGCTTTAATGTAACTGCCTAAAAAACTATATCTCAATATCACAGTTCGAAACAAATAAATAATAGGCAAACTAATATATTAGTATACTACTAATATATTACTATATTACTTATTCTAATTTCCAACCAATTGTGTTTCAATATAATCATAACCTACAAATAACTCTCGTGATATCGTAACTTGCATTTTGTTCGATTTTGGAAGCGATTGTTTTGTTTGAGTACATACTTTTAAAATAATATTTAGTTGTGGTGTAATTTTGTGTTTTGTTTTTGTTTTGTATTGTATTGTAAATATAAACTGGAAATATAAGTAGGTATTTTAGTGTTCATAAATTTAAATTATTTGTAAAAAGCTTTATAAAATCAAAATACCTCAAAGAAGACAAATGTATGTATGTAATAAATAACAGCGCACGGCGCATATTGCTACAACAACAAATCGCATCGTTTGACAGAATAATAAATATCATATCCACTAATATATTATAGCGTAAAAATTAATAAGGGTTTTTTAAATAGTGTATCATTATAACGCGTGTTCAATATATAAACTTTATGAAGACGCCTACAATGTATCGATACCGTTTTAGTAAAAGGTATCAAAATAAATCATCTCTAAATAATCAGCTAGACACTCAGATTAAAGACTATATTTCTGAGGCTAGACCTCAGAATAGACTCATCTGAGGCAAGGGTCAGGGTCTAGAAACTCAGTACTTTCATGCCGGCAACTATTTAGTGAATAATGGTCCAATTATGAAAGTATGGATAATATGTGAAGTTTCATTACGTAGTTGTGCTTTTCAATTTAGGCGTATCGTAATCGTGTATTTACAAATATAAAATACAGATGTAGACACGAGCGCTAGAACTGGACTATATTAAAAAATCACAGTTTTATTCTTATTTCTTTAGGAACACACTGACTCTTATTTTTGTTAGCTTAATCGGTGTGCTTCTCTTTAAGGTCTGTACTATTTAGTAGAACATTTGTCATCATATTGTTTTCCAAATTCAGCCAGATGAAGCTAATATTATTTTTTAAATATCAATCAATACCTATTTAATTAAGTCTTTCAGTGATAATAGTATAAATTGAAGAAATATATTTTTGTCACGATTTTATGATGCTTGAGTAGTTTAATTTAAGTACGATATTTTATGTACTCAGTGGCAACATTTTGTGCTGTTACTAAAACATTATAGCGATGGGCCGAGTCGTATATTTATGAACTCGATTTAATCGTTTTGAAATAAAGCTAAACTCGAGTTGACTTGATTCGGTGTATGGTGACAATAACTAGTTCAGTTAAAAAAAGGAACTAGTCATGTAGTTCTTTAATTACATGGGTCTTTATTAGACTTCTTTCATTACACCATGACGCCTGTTATGACTGTTTTAAAACTTATGATTTAAATGGCAATATTTCAAGCATTATTATATAATAGAACTACACTTAGTCTATTTAAGTAAATATTTGATTTTCATTCATTCTCTGTAAGCTTAGAATTGTTTTAAGACCTGAATGTACTTAAATTCACAATAGTAAATTGATTGAGAAAATATTCAGCAAACAGAATAATAAAACAAAATGACCTTTCAACATATCGCGATAAACTTCCACACCTTGTTGAATTTTTCAGGATATTTTGTATAATGACGACATATTGGTATCAATTCTGATGTAATACACCTTAAACTAAATTTAGACTCTCCCTATCTTTTTCTAATGTAAATCACCAAAACGAAAGAGCAAACATTTTTAGCGAGTACTAACCTAAGCTTCTGTCAAACGGTGCAAAAAATGTTGCATTTTTGAGTATCTTTAGTCCGTATGTTCCGAAGTCACATCTAAATTTCTTAATTTTGACATGTCTAAACAAAACTGACAGTACCAAAATTTATAACTATCTTGTTTTGGCGTTTGACATTAGAAAAATAGTGAGAGACTAAATTTAGTTAAGTTCTGTTACAGCAAAATCACCACCATTATTTATATTTCGCTCGCTCTAGTACGATGCAACATGATATAAAGAAAGAGCGATATATTCTTGTTCCTATTAATACCCAACAGGTCGTTCGTTCCGTTTAAAAAATTGTTCGTTCTAGTTCAACGTCAGGAATCCATTCCTAATAATTTTTACTTCGTGAACTACACAAGTCTTTCTTGCAGGCAGACGAGGGAATTATCGAGTTAACCGTGATTATCCTGCTTGGTCACTCACACAAACTCAAAGTACTTAATAAAAAATACCAGTTGGTCAACTCGATACTCGGTATTTCGTGCGTCGGTAAGCCAGAAGCGAGACAATTATAACTCGAGCGCTTTTGTTCAGGTGGTAGTGCCGATCAGTCACTGAATTTCTGCGCCTGAGACGAATTGATTTGAGTTCATTTAAAAGTAAGTGAAACTGACTTGTTTAGAGGGCGACTCAAGTTAATCGGGTTAAATAGCTCGATTTGCCCATCTCTAGAAAAAAAATCTAAATAGTATTGCCACGAGTAAAGAATATTGTTACACGATTATTCGAAATATTGTATATACTGTTTACTTGAACAATTGTTCGAAGAAACTTTACTTGGAGATAATTGTCAAAGAATTCAATTTGACTAAAGAAATAGTCTCAATAAAACAAAATCTGTCAAAATACGTTTATAAAATTGTTCAATATGATCGAGCACAAACGAGTAGCTATTATTTGAATAAATAAAAATTTTACTTAAATGTACT
>WUAW01003253.1:87698-98389 GCA_017165845.1 Thaumetopoea pityocampa | reverse complement strand
TATTTTATTGTTCACTTGAAAAATATTATATATCTTCAAAAATATATACACTCGACACCGGCAGAAATGGCGCGAATTTGCAGCCGATTGTCACTATGAAAAAAGAAGAAGAAGAAAATATTTCATTTCATTGCCTACAGAAAATCACACCTGAAGTTGAGTTTCATCGACATGGAATGACGATATAATTTATCATTTTTTTTATTATATATATATAAGAAAATTCTTTAAATCCATCGAAACGGTTCAATCCTTTGTATCATTTCCAGTTGCTTGACAATTTCGTATTAAAATTATCCAATTGGTTGTCATTTTCTATTCGTAAGAGCGAAGCCTATACAGCAGTGGATATCTTTAGACCGATGCTGATTATTAGAATAGAATAGAATATTTATTTATTTCACCCATATAAATATTATAAAATTAGTGTCTAAGAAATAAATAAGTCTATTTATCTACCTTTGAAAATTTCTAACTTCCAAGCCGGTATCGCTCCGCATATGAATTTATAATATAAACAAAACTGTAAAAAATAAAATCAAGTGTATGCAACGAACTCTTTTGCGTTCACTGAGTATATGGAATAAAATTAAAAAAAAAAAATATCAAGACAAATATAATAATATCGACTAAATATGTACTACGAGTTAGTTTGTGAATGTATAAATATACCTGTTTGTGCGTAAATGCGTTTATCATTATAACATGTTCCTAGGTATATACGCCATGCCGGTGGCCCGCAGTGGTCGTCAACTGCCCAATCCTCGGGCGCTGTCGACGCGGCTGTTCGCTGACCGGCCGATAGGCAGCCGAGTGTTCACCACCATGAACATGCAGTGGGGGCAGTTCGTTACGCACGATCTGGTCTTTCAAGTTATGGAAGTGACTGGTAAGACGACACGTTTCATCCGCATTCCATATTTGTCATCAGGGGGGTTGTAATCAGGAGGGGATTAGGCCGTAGTCTATCACGCTGGCTTGGTGCAGATAGATAAACTTCACACACCCATGTGGGCATGCAGGTTTCCTCACGAAGTTTTCCTTCTCCGTTAAGTACATTGGTNNNTTGTAGACCATACATGAATTAGAAACATCTCAGTGGTATGGAACGGAGATCGAACCTACGACCATTCGATCGCAAGCCGTATCTGACACCACTACACCACCTGTACGACGCGTTTAATAATAATAATGTTTTTAATAATAATAATATTGTAGATATTTTTTTTCACACACAGTTCTAGCTCCAAATTAGGATATCATGTGTCTTTGGTATTAGATAACGATATATGATATATGATAACATTCATGACTTGGGCACAAGCGTTTGTGCTCATCATACAACGATTTTCCCTACCAGAATCGAACCCGAGACCTATTGCAAAGAAGGCAAGGTCACTGCCACTCTATCAATCAGTCGTCAAAATTGTAAATTAGAATTAATTTCTAATTTAAAAAAGTAATAGAAAGCAATTCTTTTATTTAACAAAAAAAAAAATATTGTGATTACAAGCATTCCGGAAGGCACACTTGAATACAGTATCGCAGAACCATTAAGTTTTTATCATTGTAAGTAATATAGGAAAATATGAAGTACACCGGTGGTGTAGTGGTGTTAGACATGGCCTACGATCGAACGGTCGTGGGTCCGATCCCGGTCCCGTACCACTGAGTTACTATTTGTAATTCACGTACGGTCTACATTGTAGACACCAATGCACTTAACGGAGAAGGAAAACTTCGTGAGGAAACCTGCATGCCCGCATGGGTGTGTGAAGTTTACCAACCCGCACTAGGACAGCGCGGTAGACTACGGCCTAATTCCCCTCCAAATCAAGGGAGATCCGTGATCCTGTAGTAGGGACGAATATGGAATGAAGGAAGTAAAATATCAATGTGAGACCAGTCAAAGCTGTTTGATGATGGGACGATTTCTTTTAAAATTGTTACAAGGACTTCCAAAACGAACTCAATGACGATATCAATAAGATCAAATCAAATACACTTTGTTTTCTTTTGAATCTCTGCCTTATTGTTATATCGACTGTAAAGGATGTAATAAACATCCACATACGGAATGATAAGCACCCATTTTCAGTATTGCCTCGTAGCAAGGGCATCGCCTGCCGATAACTCGGTGGGGCGGGTCCAAGTTGATATATGAAGAATGGTAACAGCATGAATTTTAAATACAGTCAAAAGCACATGAAGCTTTACACTGGTAGTGCGATTCTTACCCCCTGACTTGGTTGATCGATCAAGCGAGTCAAGTAAGTGGACTTAGGACTTTGGCAACTGCCCCTCCCTGCACCCCTTGGCAACGCCCTTGCCTCGTAGTATATTGACAACACGCATCCCTAGCAGGTAGAAATTTATCTGCCTAATACCTGTGAGAGCCTAATAATTTTATTTTATTAACATTCCAAGATAAAGGTGGAATCCAGTGTTGTCTTGGGGATGGTAAGGACATGCTCTCCTCCGAATGGCAGAACGATAAGTGTATACCGATCTGTGTTCCCGATGACGACCCGTTCTACAGTCAGCACGGCGTCAAGTGCCTCAACTTGGTCAGGAGCATCACGACGCCGAGAGACGACTGCTCGCTCGGACATGCTGAACAGGTAATAGAACCAGGACTCGGAACCGGCTTAAAATATGCCGGTTAGTAAAGGTTTTTAACGGTTTCATATATCGGTTAAGTTCAGAACGAAACCGATAAGCATTTTCTTTCTATAACAGAAATAAACCGGTTAAAGTTAAACGCGGTAGATAGCAAAATAACACACTCTTGAGCTGGCGTATCTTTACAATGTTGGCGGCTGAACACGACCCGTATAGGTCGAAGTGTGGCAGGAGTGACCGTTTGGAAAAAGGGAAGATTTCCCAATCAAACGGGTGTCGTGATTGGCGATTACCTGTCACCGCTCTGAAGATTGATGTCGGGACGTTGTTTGTACGCTAGGTCGCTACCAAACTCTATCACCGTGATACAGCCTCTTATCATAATGTCGTCATTCAAAAGTCGCGCGATCTATCGAGGTTACGTTGTACCAAGAACTGCACATCGTACAATCGCCAATCATGTACAGTTAGCGAGCTAATTATTAATTTGGGTTACCCGTGTTCAGGAGTGGACTGTAAGTAGGAGAATGATGAATTAGGCAGAAAGCGGTTCTGCTCGACAACGCCCGTATGCTCTGCAGATTTCTTTCCCAATTATTTTCACCTTGGCTGGTCGTTTCTTACCTCACTGGGGCTTTTCCTGTCGCTCTTCCTGTATAGGACTGTACTCTATTTCCAGATGAATACAGTTACAAGTTACCTGGATGGATCACCTATCTACGGTTCAGACAAGAAACTGGCATTGAAACTCCGCAGCAAGTCTGGTGGTAGACTTCGGCAGGTGAAGAGGCAGAACTGCATCAGAGGCTTCTTACCGAGCGTGGAAGACAAAGCCGCTGTTTGCGACCTGAGGAATTCCTCGGAGCCATGCTACCTTGCCGGTAAGAAAAAACGTTATGATTGAGATTGGGTATTTTTATAGCATATTGATGGTACAGTGCTGTCGGTACGACTTGCGATCGAAAGATCGTAGGTTTGATCCCGGTCACGTATCACCGAGTTATTTTTAATTCATTTACGGTCTATATTGTAGACACCAATGTACTCAACGGAGAAGCAAAACTTCGCAAGGAAACATGCCAGCATGGGTATGCGAAGTCTACAAATCCGCATTAGACCAGTGTGATAGACTACGGCCTAATCCCCCTCCTGATCAGGGGAGGTCCGTGCCCCTGTAGTGGGGACGATATGGACTGGGGATGGATGGATTATTATAGATTTAAACGTTTAAGTTCACACGTTTAAAGAAATATCGTAAGATAAGAAAAGAGGGAGTCTTTCCCAGACTAAATTAAGTATATTAAGTATTAATTCTAGGACTTCATTTGGATAATTGTACTGAGTAAGAATTATTTGATGTATATTAACGTACAAATATATTTATGTAGTATTTATATTATATTTATGTATCTTTTATTTATTTATTATTTATTTTATTCTCACAAATTGTTTTCAGTATCGCCCAAACAACAATTGACAAATAGAGAATGTTTAGGCACATTATGTATAAAGTATCTATTAATTAATAATAATATTCTGAACACTTTCACACGCATTTAGTCCCAAACTAGGATTCCCTGTATCTTTGGTACTAAACAACGACATACATACCTACATAAATAGAAAAATACGTCCATGACTCATGACAGGTAATTGATTGTAGATTTATATTTATAGTATCTTTCATATCTTCAATTAATTTGGCCGAATCATCAAGGCTGACCTTTAAGAGTCAAGGCCCACTTGAGCCCACTATTAGATGTCGTTTGACTCCTATTGACACGCCACCATACTGCCTTGATTTTGTGGTATATTTTTTATTTAAATTGATAAATATTTTTCATTGCATTTATTTATTAATATTTAAAAATATTTTTCATTACATTATATAGTTATATAATTATTTATATACGGGTATGATTTCGAACATATAAAGGGTTCAAAATAATTTTTCAAAAAATGTTTACTACCGGATCCAATAATCATTTTGTTTCGCCCTGTTAGCATATTTTAAGATCAATCGTAATGGTTATTCATTCAGGATTATTTTGTCTGAAAGATTGAAAGATGTGTCTAAAATACTTACAATATATGACTTCCACATCAGGGACTTTTCTGATGAATTACAGGCGACACCAGAGTCAACCAGAGTCCAACCTTGGCGGTGCTGCACACGTTATTGCTGAGGGAGCACAACCGGGTGGCCGACATCTTGAGCAACATGAACCCGATGTGGAGTGACGAGAAGGTGTACCAAGAGGCGAGGAGGATCGTTATCGCCGAGATACAGCATATCACCTACCAGGAGTGGCTGCCTCTTAACTTCGGTGAGTAGCTAACCTGTGCCTCTATAGTCAAGGAATAGAAAATATATTACACTAGCTTTTACACGCGGATTCGCTCGCATTGATGTCCTTAAAATTGATGTCCGTCCGCGTGCATGTCGGTTTACCGCTACACTGGAAATCCCGAAACAATTGTAGATTTATGTAAAAAAACTAACCACTTTTACTTGACCTGTCGTACCGTAACAGCGGATACTAAAACAGGGATCAAACTGTATCTTCAACTCTGCAAGCAAAAGCTAGTTATTAATAAAAGTCACGGTAGCGTAGTGGATAAGGCTTCGATCCAAATCCAAAAACCGAAATGTCTCCGTTTCGAACGGTTGCCACGCTAACATTGTCACGGCTTCTCCGTGTCCCGAGAGGCACGTCAAACAGTAGCGGGTTTCGGTTTGTATCTCAACAACATTGATGATTAGCAGGAATTGTAGGGACTAACGGGGCAAGCGTCAGATGACAATGGGTCATCTTAATTTTCTCCTACAGCCGCATCTTTCATAAAAAACGGCAAACCCTGACCCAAAAGTCAAGATAATGCTAGGTCGAGAGCAGAGAGAGAGAGAGAGGGGAGATAGAGAGAAGAGAGAGGGGAGAGAAAGAGAGAGAGAATCCCTTAGGCATTTTTGGTATGTTCTCATAAACTGTGATGTTTCTTGACCAAAGGCAACCCAAAGGCTGTCACTTAGAGAATGCTTTTAAACTCTCTTCTCAGGAGTAGCAACGTTAAATATAGTAGCAACATTAGGATTAGAACAGAATTATATCAATCAGTCTCGAATCTTTAGCAGGTGTTTGTGCTGGCAGTGGCCAGTTACTGTCAGGTAGGCTGAATGTTCGTTCGCTGCATCTATAATATAAAAATGCCTTTCTTTCAGGCGAACACTACCTACGATACTACCGCATCTCGCCGTCGTCCCTGTACTCGCGCGACTATAGCGACGCGGTGAACCCCGGCGTCATCAACGGGTTCGGCGCGGCTGCCTTCCGATTCCTCCACACTATCATTACGGACTACATCATGGCGTGCCCCTCCGCTTACAACCCTGCTTATCTGCACAGGTACCTATATCAGATTGTCAGATACTTCAATCATCATCAGCCCGCTGACGATCACCACTGGAGATGGCCCGCCTCCTTAAAAATGAGGGATTTGCCATAATATTCACGCTTGGCAAGCGTTTTGGAGATCGAAGTAGATTTTAATTGAATAACAGGATAACACTGTTGCCCATTATCCTGGTATATCCCTTAGCTGACTCCCAGAGCATTCACGGGAAGAGATGGAGTGACACTATTATTATGTCGGCCCCAGACAGCAACTGCAAATAGCAAATATGTCAATAGAAATATATTTTTTAAGTTATTTGACATCTGAGGGCATACTTCGATATGAATACCTTCGAGGCACAATGATGTGGCCGCCTTAAGAAGCGTCGGCTTGAATGTCGTGAAACAAGATGAGCTGGCCTAGTGAAGAAGACAACGTCGAGAGGCAATCCGGGATCAATAACCCAGAAAAAAAATGTGATTCTCACTAGACTCGTTGTTAATTTCGTTATTGAGTTGACATGAGAAACTTGATAAATGTTTATTTCGTAGAACTGGCAGTAGGTACTTATGAGGATCCCGTGATGGAACTTCTAGGAAACGTATGTGGATACTAAATGGTTTTAGTGGGTGAGGGTACCTACATCACGTCGCATAGCGTGGCGTGATTCATCAGGCGTACAAACTTAAAACAGGTATGCACGGGTATGTACTTCTAGTTTGGGGGGAATGAATTTCGCTAATGAATCTTCGTTAATAATTAATTAATTACTTTTTTAGAGAGAGGTGAGTCGTCGAATCTAATTCGGCTAGGCAGTCGGCAAGGAAAATATCTGATAGTTTCTCGTCAAAAATACTCAACGCTTTAAGTTACACGTATTGAATACCATTATCTGTGCATTGGTGGTGTAGTGGTTTTAGACACGGCTTACGATCGAAGGGTCTTGGGTTCGAACCCGGTCCCGTACCACTGAATTATTATTTGTAATTCACGTACGGTCTACATTGCAGACACCAATGTACTTCACGGAGAAGGAAAACTTCGTGAGGAAACCTGCATGCCCGCACGGGTGTGTGAAGTCTACCAACCCGCACTAGATCAGCGCGGTAGATTACGGCCTAATCCCCTCCTGATCAGGGGAGATCCGTGCTCCTGTAGTGGGGACGATATGGACTGGGGATGATGATGATTGAATACCTTAGGTATTCAATACGTGCATGTTGCTGATGATGAACGAAGGTATCCGAAACATGGTCACTGAGTAATCCAGTGAGTATTATAACTGAGAGCTGACCATCCATCATAGAACTATTATTTTTTTTTTACTTCAGATTGAGCGACCACTACTTCAATCCAAGCCTCCTGGAACAGAACTCGGAATCTTTCGATGATTTGGTGCGAGGCATCGTGATACAGAACGCAGGAGAATCCGACCCCTTCTGTTCTGGCGAAATCACAAACATGCTGTTCAAGAGCCACAACAAGTGGGGTATGGACCTCATTGCTATGGACATCCAGCGGGGTCGCGACCACGGCATCGCTTCGTACAATGACTACAGGTATTTTCGAAAAAGTAATTGAATGTTCATCTTGATAATTCATTTAACCTAATTTGAACCGAATTGTAATAACCAATGAATTAAAGTTGGTGGAGGCAATGTAGAGTACCTCTATACCTCTCAGGTCGAGACTATTTTATATCCTGTTATTCAATCAAAATTTTTGCAATCTTCAAAATACCTGCCAAGCGTGGGCGTACCCAGGGTAAGGCAGGGGGGCGACTGCCCCCCCCCCCTGGATTTTGTTTATATCCCTACTATCTACTTTTGTCGATAAAAGTTAAGAAAAAAAACTTTTTGCCATTTGCAAAACAATATACAACTTTTAAAAATAGCTATTGTATAATTAAAGATTTTATATAAAAAAAAACCTATTTTTAATTTATGTTTATTTGACTGGGTGCTTATAAAAAATCTGATTTGCAACAGTGTGATTAAAATGTACCGGCTGATTTTTATGCGAAAAACTCGAAGAAAGAAACAAACAGACCCGAAGGAGATTGTTTCGGTTTCAGAAGCCCTTAATTAGTGGATGTGGGTTAATTTTTTAATCTAATAAAGATATAAGATTAAAAAATTATTATTATGTATATATAGATAGAAGACTATCTATACATACATAATTACTTGTCCTGACTGACTGATCCATCAACGCGGAGCCTAAACCGCTGGGACTACAAACTTGAAATTTTGGCAGTTGATGCCTTTTATGTTGTAAGCATCCGTTAAGGAAGAATTTTTGGAAATCTCACCCCTAAGGGGGTAAAATAAGAGATAAACGGTTGTATAAAAATACATCACTTTCAAAGTAAGAAGAAGGAAATTTAACATACCTCTTTCTGGTTAGAACGTACACGAGTATCGGCGTTTTTCTAAAGTTTACCCCCAAGGCGGTGAATAAGGAGTTGTAATTTTATATGGGAAGTTCGTCACTTTTGAAGGTAGAAGCACGAAGTTTCATATATCTGCTACTGCTTAGAAATAAATGTACACGTATACCGGCGTTTTTCAAAATTTCACCCCTGAGGGGGTGAAGTAGGTTAGTAATTTTAGCCTCAAAATGGAACACAGCAAACGTCGTTTATTTATTTATTTATTTATTATTTGTTTAACATAGGTAGTAAGCAAGTTGGACTTTATTTTGTAGTTCGCTATGTTACTAAGAGATACAACGGTAATTAAAAATAAAGATTAAAAAACAAACTAGTAGTAAATAGGCTCTACTTGTATATAATGTTTACACTGAGGGCGGCCGAACAACGGAACGCTATGTTTACTTATATGAGTACTTGTCTTCCAGAGAGATTTGTGGGCTGTCAAGAGCAAGAACGTTCCAGGATTTGGCTGGAGAAATATCTCAAGATGTAAGATTAATGTTCACAGTACGATAAAGGGAGTACATAGTTTTTATAGCCTGCTCGTATTTATAGTCTCTTCGTATTTATTCATTCATATCTTGGATGAATAAATACGATGGATTGATTCAATGGATTCTTAACTATTTTTTAATTTTTCAAGCAATCGGTTCAAGCTGGTCAGATTGTGCCATTTTTTTTTTATAAAAAGAGTATAAAATTAAGGTCAAATTTAAGACAGAGATATTATTTAAATTATTATATTGGCCTAGCTAAATTTTTGTTTAATAAGCTTGCCTAACACATAAGAATTTTCGTTTATTATCCTATAAAAATGAACATGATAAGTTATAATAAAAAATAATACAGAGTAAAATAGAAATCCGTTAAAAAATAAGGATAAGCATTTTAATTACAAGCTAGACAGAGGAGAGCATTCTACAGTATGATATGACACTAAACCTTGCGTGCAGCGTACAAATTAGACATCAATACTCGCTTTGCGGGAAAGAAACAAAATATCCGCTACTAATCCCCACCGATAACTTTAAACCCTCATTTTAAATTGTTTCTTAGATATAGAATTATATTTAACTAGCATTTGCCCGTGGCTCCATCTGCGTGAATATAGGTTTTCCGCTACATGGGAAATCCCGAAACAATCATAGATTTGTACAAAAAGTTCTGGAACCACTTTTACTCGAGCTCTCGTATCTTAGCGGCGGCTATTAAAACAGGGATCAAGCTATATCTTGAATTGTACTGGACCGATTTTGACGAAACATGCCACAGTATTTAAATCTGAATAATACTTTTGAGACTGCAACATTTTGACGAAAATGTACCCGGTGGTTTTTGCGTGATACTCGAACAAACAAATAAACAGACAAACATCGACGGATTTGCCTATAACTGAACAGACAGAAGCCCTCAATTAGTCGATTAGAGTAGTTTGTTTTTAAATATCTTTGATTTTTAAAAATTTGTCATTTAACAATTTTATAATAGTATTGATAGATTAATGTAATATCCTACTAATATTAGGTATAATAAATCCGCCCGCGTGAATGTCGGTTTTCAGCTACATAGGAAATCCCGAATCAATCATAAATTTACACAAAAAGCAATTAACCACTTTTACTTGAGCTCTCATTCTTTAAAGGCGGCAACTAAAACAGAGATCAAGCTCTATCTTCAATTCTACTGGACCGATTTTGATGAAACATGCCACTTTATTTAAGTTGGAATAGTACCTTTAAGACTGTAATAGTCTGACCAAAATCTAACGGCTGGTTTTTACGTGAAGCTCGAACAAACAAACAAATGTCGATGGATTTGGTTTCAGTAGCTCTTAATTAGTCGATCTGAGTAGTTTGTNGATTTTGATGAAACATGCCACATTATTTAAGTTGGAATAGTACCTTTAAGACTGTAATAGTCTGACCAAAATCTAACGGCTGGTTTTTGCGTGAAACTCGAACAAACAAACAAATGTCGATGGATTTGGTTTCAGTAGCTCTTAATTAGTCGATCTGAGTAGTTTGTTTTTAAATGTCTTTGATTTTTAAAAATTTGTCATTTAACAATTTTATAATAGTACTAGCTTTTGCCCACGGCTCTGCCCGCGTAAATGTCGGTTTTCCGCAACATGGGAAATCCCGACACATCATAGATTTCCATTAAAAAACAATAACTACTTTTACTTGACCTCTCGTACCTTAGCGGCGGCTATTAAAACAGGGATCAAGCTGTATCTTCAATT
>WUAW01003251.1:34904-48943 GCA_017165845.1 Thaumetopoea pityocampa | reverse complement strand
TTGTGCCACAGCGGAGGAAATTGTGGAACACTTGCTGTGTTGTTGTGATGCTCTGGCCGGGAGGCGAATTGGTCTTCTGGGTCTGGCGTATCCCAGACCAGAGGATTATCGACTTTTCACTGTTAAAGCAGTATCTGACCTAATGTTGGCAGTGCTTAAGTAATTAGTGTAAGAGGGCTGAGGCCAAACACAACTGGGACTGTACAAAAGATCCCATTGGGTCGAAGTGCGTCGAGGTCTTCGCCTCGCCCAGTTGGGGGCATTAAGATAAGATAAGATACCATATTCCCAAAACTCAACAAAAAATGTGGAGATTAGATCTAACTATGGAAATTTGCATTGCAGCTGAGTTCCAACCAGGAATTAATAGTTTTCAAAAAATAAATGTGAGAATTGATTGGTTAATTAATTAATTGATTTTGCTGTGTGTGGATGTCAACAAGGTAAAGTTGGCCAATCAAAAAAATGATTCCATCCAACTTTACTTTTTTGACATCTACTCACAGCACAAGGAACCAATCAATTCTCAATTATTTCATTTAGAAAACTCCCCATTCTGAGTGGTAAAAATAAAAAGAAAAATAGTATATTTTTTTGTGTTGTATTTTTCAAATATGTTATTATTATTACAATGTAATATGATAACAGTCCTAATATAATTAAAATTAAACATTAATAAGCTAAGGGAACTTCTACAGTGACAATCACACAATAGTCGTAATTTTAATGGAGGGATGTACTTGATTTATTGACAGCAAATTATCAATATTTGGCTTCAGTTTTGTTAGGAATAACTGCAAATCTCAGATAAATTTTCGTTAAGAACCCCCGTCCCCCCCCCCTGTTTACGAATTGTTAACCCCCATTTTTTGTCACGCCAACGTAGACCCCCCCCCCGTCGAGTCTCTCATGGACCCCAGGGGGTTCACCTGGACCACTTTGGGAACTAAGGCTCTAAACAGCTAGTTAAATAGTTTGTTGTTTAGAGTTGTAACAGGAAAACCATATGTCCACTGACAGGTTGACTTGGCCCTTCATAAACAGGAGGGATGCCCTAATCTCCATCCTTGGCAGGTGTACTGGATATTGTTGCCTGTTTCCTGGTACATCCCTTAACTGGTTCTTACAACACCCATGGAAAGAGATAAGGTGGTGCTATTATTAAACTGATGCCACACAGAATTAACTCCGTAATATCCTGTGAGTATTTTTTTTCCATACATCGTAGTCTCGATTAGTCCTCTTTTCAAGGGAATTGCGGTGGAGAGTTTGAAAACATCTTTGTTGTCTGGCTTTGTACAATTTCAAAAAGAGCTGTGAGTAATAAAAAATGTAATTATATTAGTAACTCAAAATACTGTATGAATTACATGTAGAACAGTTTATCATAACTAATTAACCCATTTAAATAATTACATAGTTGGTCAAACACAGATAATATTACATACAAATATATCCTATTTCCATCTAACTAGATTTGTACTACAGGTTTACTTGCAGTACACATATAGTGGGGATGGTGCTGGTGATAGCACCATGATAGGAATGATAAAATTATGGTTATCTAAGTGTCATAATACTCAAAATAGAGATTTTGGCATGTAAATTTGATGCGCGGCAGAATGCGAAATTCGAGATTACGAATTACGAGATTATTAATTACGATCCTGTACAATGTTATGAACATAACATGATCTTCTTTCCCAATGGAAGTGGTTCTTTTATCTGAAATTATTGCGCAACCATGAAGTGGACCCCTGGTTCGGTCTTCTCGAGTTGATGGTTCATCCACATGAATACAGCTCAGAGTGCAAAGGGTGAAAGCAATTGGTTTAGTAGCGACATAGCGTGCAGTACCAGTAATGGATAGCAAAGAGTTGTTTTACAGTAATACTCTGCCCTGATTAATAGGACAAACTCCACATATCTCTTTCCAGCCATATATATTTTTGTCAGGGTAATTAAGATTGTGTCAGATTCACTTATGAGTACATTCTGCAACAGAAGTTTGTGTGGTAGCTTGGTTCAAGTCCATCTAGCAGGATGGTAGTGACCATACTTCTATTTATTTTCCAGTGGACCTTGGGAACAGAAATGTTTCATAGAGTTCTCCTATCTGGTGATCTTATCAAAATGTTTAAGAGTCTGTGGCAATCTACTTCACTGCTCAGTACCACGTATTTCAACAGATGGCGTAGATCTTGAGTGACAACATTGACAGAAGTCTGAATCATGCTGATGAATTTTAATAGCCATGTAGCATGTATAAACATCCTGATATCAGTCGTCGGGGTTGTCCTAGGCCCTGCCAACATAACACCTGTCTGGTCGGAAGGTCTTCCCTTTTTCGATACTGCCACTCCTCCCACACTTCGGCCCAATATACTGGTGACCATTGATCATTCATACTGCCATTAGTCTAAATATAGTGTAATCTATCATGTCATCTTCTTTATAAACTTCAAAATGAAGATAATAACTCCTTGTTCATCTTGACAGACTATTTGACTGTATGATGAAGGTATTCATGGCTGTGACAACTCATTCTAGACTTCCTTTTGCCTCACAGCCTCACCTTCTACAGCAGAGGTCCACAAACTTTTTGTCTTATACTTGTCACTTGTAATGTTTTTCACTTTTGTTAGAACCCCAAATATGAAATTTTTGTAAATTTATTAACTTCAAATGTGTTTTTGACAGTTGGCGTGAACCTCTTGCACGTCATCGGTGACCCCTGGGGGTCATCGTCGACCCCTGGGGCTCGATATAGACCACTTTGGGTATCAATGCTCTATACCTACAGTAATAGAATACCAGGACTTAGATTGGGATATTGTTTGGTGAATATATATGTAGAAGGTAGATGTACACCTAAGATATTCTCTACCTATCCTATTTTGGTGATGTGATGCATCATTTTCTTGTGAAAGATGAAAAGCATTTTATAATCTGCCAAATGTTAATGTATGCAGAATAACAATCTGTCACCATGACAACAATTAATACCAACAAAAATTTAATTTGACAAAAAGCGAGTCATTGAACTGCAACAGATTAAAAATCCCATTATACAATATAATGGCATCATTGCAGTATAATGGTCTTAAAAAATGTACAGATCCATAATAGGCGAGAACAATGATTGCGGAAAAAAGACCACTGAAAAAATATCAATTTGGTGTGCAGTCTGCGCTTAATCTGACTAAATAAATAAGATAGACACAAACTTCTTGCTCCTTACAACATTTAAACTTATTGCTTATGTACCGATTTTTTAAATAAAATAATACACTATTGTTTTTATTATTTGATGGCAAATTTATCCGAATGTTTTGTACTCAGTTTTATTCAGATTCACACAAATACAAAAATTATATATTAACCAATATTTTCATTACAATTTTAATTCTCAGATGGATATTATGACATGCTTACAATTACAGAATGCCCATGTCTTGCTAAAAATAATTACAGAGATTATACTTTCAGCAAAGATTGCCTTGTGTTGAGTGTGTTCATTCTTGTTTGTTGTTTTTGAAAGTGGGTTCTTATATGTTTAGTAATCATATTTATATTCTGCAAGCACAGCTAAGTCGCAATATCTAGGTTTTAAGTGCTTACTCTATTATTTATTTAGTCTATAATATGAGGTGATTCATCTATTGAAATTGTTTAACTTGTCCCACAAAAAATGTGGGTGTCACCATAGTATCTGTAATGTTTTAGAATAGGTGGCCCATGGCTATGAAATTATTAGTTTTAAAGAACATTACAGATAATAGTGATTATTTACTCCAATTGACAATTGTGTTTTTTTCTATACAGTTATATCCTACTTCATCAGGTCAACTATGGATGGCCACCAATGAATATAAGTCTCCTCTAATAATTGGCTCACACCATTCTAATTGGTCTACAGTGAGCCAATAGCCTATACCGATCTGTACTTAGTCAATACTTCCATGGACTATGACTGTTTAGACCTGTTCTGTGTTTTCACTATAAAAGAGATCGTCCCCACTACAAGGGCACGGACCCCCCCTGATCAGGAGGGGGATTAGGCCGTAGTCTACCGCGCTGGCCTAGTGCGGGTTAGTAGACTACACATACCCACATGTGAGCATGCAGGTTCCCTCACGAAGTTTTCCTTCTCCCTTAAGTACATTGGTGTCTACAATGTAGACCGTACTGAATCTATACTATTATAAAATTGTTAAATATCAAATTTTCAAAAATCAAAGATATTTAAAAACAAACTACTCAGATTGACTAATTAAGGGCATCTGAAACCG
The DNA here is from genome assembly GCA_017165845.1 of Thaumetopoea pityocampa. NCBI lineage: Eukaryota > Metazoa > Arthropoda > Insecta > Lepidoptera > Notodontidae > Thaumetopoea > Thaumetopoea pityocampa. The sequence continues at coordinate 44,651 of WUAW01003251.1, read as the reverse complement.
AATCTATCAATGTTTGTTTGTTTATTCGAGCTTCACGCAAAAACCAGCGGGTAGATTTTGATTAAACTGTTACAGTCTTAAAGGTACTATTCCGACTTAATTAATGCGGCATGTTTCATCAAAATCTATCCACTAGAATTGAAGATACAGCTTGGATACAGCTTGATCCCTGTTTTAGTAGCCGCCGCTAAGGTACGAGGGGTCAAGTAAAAGTGGTTCTAAGGTTTTTTCATATAAATCTATAATTGTGTCGGGATTTTCCATATAGCAGAAAACCGACATTCACGCGGGCGGAGCCACGGGCAAACGCTAGTATATAATAATAAACTCAAATATGATATACATATAATAATATATGCCGGATTTGCCTGTATGCTGATGATATATTATAATGATAAATATGTCTCGAGATATCGCTAGTCTTATCGCAACAGAACGTCACGCGATAACAATTATCAATTGTGTGCTGTGCGATTGGGCATGTGTTGTGTAATTTCAGGCACGCAAAGGAATATGGCGAAATTTAAAGCTTCAGATATCATAGTCAGCTAGTAGATGTCCACTGTTGGACGTGGTCAATCTATATATCTATACTATTATAAAATTGTTAAATGTCACATTTTTTATATCAAAAAAATTTAAAAGAGCTACTCAGATCGACTAATTAAGGGTTTATGAAACCAAATCCGTCGTTGTTTGTTTGTTCGAGTTTCACGCAAAAACCAGCGGGTAGATTTTGATCAAACTATTAGTCTTAAAAGTACTATACCGACTTAAATACCGCGACGTGTTTCATCAAAATCAGTCCAGTAGAAATGATGATATAGCTTGATCCCTGTTTTAGTAGCTGCCGCTAAGGTACGAGAAGTCAAATAAAATTGGTATATTTTTAATGTAAATCTATGATTGTGTCGGGATTTCCCAATTAGCGGAAAATCGACATTCACGCGAACGGAGCCGCAGGCAAAAGCTAGTAATTAATATTAGTCGAATCATCGCTAAGCGATAAAACCCTTTCAATAAAGAGAAATTAATATTAAAATTGGACATAAGGGAGAGCGGGGCGTAGCGGGCACTTACGCAATCTCTCTCGCACGCCCACACCATAAGGGCGGTGACGTCATGAACCAGTATGTGCGTCCTTTTTTGTAACTTTACGATTACACCCACTACCAAATTTGAAAGGTTTTTAACTTATTTATTACTGAAATCTATACTATTGTAAAATTGTTAAATGTCAAATTTTCAAAAATAAAAGATTTTTCAAAAACAAACTACTCGGATCGAGTAATTTATTTATTTTGCTTCGCACAACAGATCACGGTCAAAATTAACATTCCGAATTCTTAAATTATAAGATTCTAAACTATGAACCACAGGTAAGCGCTAAGGGGTGCTTCTGAAAGCAAATCCGTCGATGTTTGTTTGTTTATTTGTTTGTTTGTTCGGGCTTCACGCAATAACTAGCGGGTAGATTTTGGTTAAACTATTACAGTCTTACTATTCCGACTTAAATACTACGGCATGTTTCATCGAAATCGGTCCAATAGAGTTGAAGATACGGCTTTATCCCTGTTTTAGTAGCCGCCGTTAATGTACGAGAGGTCAAGTAAAACTGGTTTTAGTTTTTTTTATATAAATCTATGATTGTGCCGGGATTTTCCATGTTGCGGTAAACCGACATTTACGCGGGCGGAGCTGCGTGCAAAAACTTTATATAAATCTATATGATTGTTTCGGAATTTCTCATGCCGCGGGCAAAATCTAGTGATTTATAAAATTCTGTTTTAGATTGTATATAGTAACTAGCTTTTACCCGCGTGAATGTCGGTTTTCCGCTACATGAGAAATCCCGAAAAAATCATAGATAAAAAGCGTTAGAACCACTTTTACTTGAGCTCTCGTACCTTAATGGCGGCTAGTAAAACAGGGATCAAGCCGTATCTTCAACTCTATTGGACCGATTTCGATGAAACATGCCGTAGTATTTAAGTCGGAATAGTAAGACTGTAATAGTTTAACCAAAATCTACCCGCTAGTTATTGCGTGAAGCCCGAACAAACAAACAAATAAACAAACAAACATCGACGGATTTGCTTTCAGAAGCACCCCTTAGCGCTTACCTGTGGTTCATAGTTTAGAATCTTATAATTTAAGAATTCGGAATGTTAATTTTGACCGTGATCTGTTGTGCGAAGCAAAATAAATAAATTCGGAGTAATACCTTTAAGACTAATAGTTTGACTAAAATCTACCCGTTAGTTTTTGCGTGAAGCTCGAACAAACAAACAAACATCGACGGATTCGGTTACAGAAGCCGTTAATTAGTCGATAAGAGTAGGTTTTTTAAATATTTTTGATTTCCAAAATTTGACAAGTAACAATTTTGTAATGGTATAGGATAAATTGTTGATAAAATTAATGAAAAACATTTAGTCAACTACCCCATTGTGCTCGATGGTGGATGTGGGACGTACGCGGTGGGTGGGCAGTGACCCTCTGAGGGTGCAAGTGATGGTACAGTTTAAACCCCAATGACACCTTCCCATGTCATCACTTAGCCACTCTTCCAATGTTGCCCTCTTCGCTCCTTGCGTGCGACCGTATCGAGGCCTATTATGTCGCCTCTCCGAGCAAAACACCGTATCATTATAGTTTTCAATGCCTATTTACTCCTTATTTAAAAGAAAGATCAAATATAAAAATATATACATTACATTTCTTCAATATATTCTCTTCATATTGGATAATTCAAATTATTTTTAACATATATAAAACCTTAAGTACTATTTTTAATATAAATAATTCCTAACATTTTGGCTTATGGAAAAAATTATAACCGACAAAATATTCATTATTAAATTGTCTATGAATAGGTGTTGGTTGCAAATTAAAATAATATATACATACATACATTCACGCCGATATCCCTTAAGGGTAGGCAGAGACCAAAGTACATGCTACATACATACAGTCACGCCTCTTTCCCATTGGAGTAGGCAGAGGCCACTTCTTTCCATCTGCTACAATCGTTTAATGTAGCAAAGTGGCTATCTGCAGTCCACATTTCGTTTCCGCGGGCAACGAGACGTGTCGGGTGGCGAACCACGCCGCCGCCATTTTATAAGGTTCAAAAGTTCCTCATTGCATTCCCATGGCTTAATGGAGAGGATGAGGTAGGAAAGGTGTATTGAGCAAGGAATATGGAATTTGGGAAAAGGACTATAGGGTATAGGATACTACTATCTCGGAAGGAGTAGGAAGAGACAGTCGTAGCTCGGAGGCCCGGGATCGCTTACCCGTGTACTTAAGTCTATTTGCCGGACAGGCTAAAATACTAAGTACTACCTGACCTCATACATATTACAATAATGTATACTTTAAAAGGAGACGCATACAATCAATATTTTTTTTCTCATTTTCGTGATTTGTTCATAACGAAATTTCATGCGATATTTACTCTATTAAAAATAATTTGAATTATCTACTATAAAGACGATATATTGTGAGGAAATTTATATTTTTTTATTTGATTTTTTTTTAAATAAGGAGTACGTAGGCATTGAAAACTAATTGTACCGATACGGCGTTTTGCTCGGCGAGGCGCCTTAACCTGTTAACCGGGCATGACGTAATATTTCGTCATGCCCGAACTACAACTGCAATGGGCACGACGACATGTTTCATCGTGGAATTTTGCCGTAACATTTTGAACGCATTAAATATGATGTAGTTCATATCTGTTAAATCCTAGCGTGGTTATATGTCAGCATATTGTTTACATTCTCGCAATCTATTACGTATTTTACGCATTAGTAATAACTAGTTTACTTAAGTTTATTCCCCGGTTAACAGGTTAATTTGTTAGAGCGGCGAGTCACCGCCCGCCCGTTTTATTCTTGTGCCCAACATCGAACGCGTGCAACAGTCAGCTGTTGATGATTTTAACACGTCGATGAGTTGGTGTCGTTCGGTGTATCTCACGTCGGATGGCGAATCGCCAAGTGACGTCACAACGCCAACTATATCGCGTATTCACATCGCGACGAGTAATTCATGAATAAGCTCCGGCAGGCGTCGCCGTCAAACGTCTGTACTCCGCGCGTTGCTGTGCTGTTCCTGGTAGGTGCTAAGGCACGCCTAGGGTAGGCCTTACCGGTCAAGAGGTATAGGGCAGGGATGGCCAACCGATCGACCGCGACTATTGTTAGTCTAGTTGATCGTGGCAAGTCAAAAAACATGTAAGTTTAATATCATTATCATATCAGTCCACAGACGTCCACCGCTGGACATAGGCCTCCTCCAATGATCGCCACATCGAACGGCTATAGGCCGCCTGCATCCACCGATTGCCTGCGACCTTCACCAGGTCATCGGTCCACCTAGTCGGGGGTCTACCCACATTACCGTATTAATATACCTGATTAATAATTAATAATACCTAATTACAGCATTAATATACCTAAATATAATATTTATATGTAAAACTAACTTTTGGCCGCGGCTCCGCCCGCGTGAATGTCGGTTTTTCACAACATTGGCAATTCCAACACAGTCATAGATTTAAATAAAAACCATAAACCACTTTTACTTGACCTCTAGTACCTTAGCGGCGGCTACTAAAACGGGGATCAAGTTGTATCTTTTATTTTACTGAACCGATTTTGATGAAACATGGCGCACTATTTAAGTCAAAATAGTACCTTTAAGATTTTAATAGATTAACCAAAATCTACCCGCAGGTTTTTGCGTGAAGCCCGAACAAACAAACAAACAAACATCGACGGATTCAGTTTCAAAAGCCCTTAATTGGTCGATCTGAGTAGTTCGCTTTTAAATATCTTTGATTTTTGACAATTTGACATTTAACAATTTTGTAATAGTATAGATATATGTGAAACAGACTGCGCAACCAACTGCATAATTTTTCAATCGCAGTTCCATCACGTTATTTCACGCTTTATATTAGCTTGACTTGTATCTATCTATCTATGTATGTAACGGAATCATTGGTCACGATTTTCACCCACTTAAACCATCGGATCGACTTGAAACTTTGCATACTTCTAACGGACCGATGACAATACAATAGTTTCGTAAATTTTTTCAAAGATCACCGGACCAGGATCATCGGCTTATTAAAAAAAATCCGAGCTAAAAAATAAAAAATAATTTCACAATCAAAAGCGCGGGATGCGGTATATCAATTAATATATTTGTTAATAAACAGACATTGCCAAAAGTAAAGTTTCCAAGAAGAAAACGTAAAGGTCATAAAAAGCACCGCACGCTTTTGATTGTAAAATTATTTTTTATTTTTTAGTTCGATTTTCTTATGAAGCGTGTTGTTTTAGTTTTTTTGAACTGTTATTTATTTAATTAATATTTCAAGAAGTATGTGTAACCGCTGGTGGGATCGCACACGGTTTCGTCAGTAAACAGTAGATCTTGCGCCTAATCAAGTGGCCCACCCCCGGTATAGGGAGTTTATCAATCTCGTGTTACGCGGACGCGGCAACAAAGGAATAGAACGGGACAACATTATATCTTTATCCTGCTTTTCACGGCAAACCCTACGCCAGCGGTCGGCAACCTTTTTTGGCCGCGGGTCAAAATCAACCAAAATGTGAGCATTAATTTCTTTGCCCCAAAGGTCTTGGGTCAAAGATAATTTCGTATTTTCCAAATCTTTTTGATTTTTATATATTGTAGTACTTTATTTTCGGAACTAAAACGGGACACTTGAAATTGTAAAATGGGTTAATCGGTGACCCGAAGGTCATAGGTTCCCGACCCCCCTTTTTAATCCAGGGAGAAATGCCTACCGCATACCTCAGAGAGGTTATGTAGGGCTTGCACCCCGGGGGGTTTTACCCCCTTACCATAGTCTCTCGCCCGTTTTGCTGAAGTCGTTGATCGCGGTGGCATTTTTCATTCTAGACGGGACGGAAGCAAGCTCCTCGGTCCTCGTACCCGCTCTGCCTCCTCCTTTGCAACCATTACCACCTCACAGAATGAGGCGACGGCATACCAAGAGCTCTCGATTCCGACCATGCAGTGGATCACGGCAGGGCAAATTGCTGTAGAATAAAATTTGTGTAGATATATTTTTATATATGGTAGCAGATAGCAAAGTGGCGGAGGCGTATTACACTATACATATAATGGTCAAAATATCAAATATTAATTGTTTAAATTGTGTTGTTGTTTCGCTGAGGAAATAGGAGGAATGAGGGAAAAATAAGTACAATAGGAAACAGTGGTATCAAAGTGTGAAAGCCCTGTACAGCGCTTGAAGCGAATATTCGGTGAACTAAATGCCGTCATACAGTCTTTATTCGTCAACTTAAAGTTGGTCTCACAGCAGTCATCAGTGGTCGCTGTATGTTTAATGTTTGCGAAAGTTTGACGGTATTTAAATTTAAACCGCTTAGCCGTTCTGCAATCGTGGAGAGTTCAATATGTCTCGGACCGGTTCCGCTGGCTCGAGGGCCACGCTACACCGTCCGCTGAGGCTAAGCTATTCTCTTGTGTGATCCGTGTTGTAGTAGTGATAGCATCGTGCAGGGGTGCCCAAACTGCGTCGCGACGCCCCAGGGCGTCGTAGCTGAGGGAGTCGCGAAACGATACGCAGAAGTCGCCGCCTGCACAGGATTTAATGATAGAGTGTGCGATGCTGTGCAAATCTCATTAGTGACATCATTTATTTCGCGGTAACGCAATGAGGAACTTTAACATTTTTAACCTTATAAAATGGTGGCGTTGTGGTTCGCCACCCGACACGTTTCGTTTCCCGCGGAGGCGAAATGTGGGCTGCAGATAGCCACTTTGCTACATTAAACGATTGTAGCAGGTGGAAAGAAGTGGCCTCTGCCGACCCCAATGGAAAAGAGGCGTGACTGTATGTATGTAGCATGTACTATGGTCTCTGACTACCCTTAAGGGATATCGGCGTGAGTGTATGTATGTATGCATGTATTATTTTAATTTGCAACCAACACATATAGATAGACAATTTAATAACGAATATTTTGTCGGCTTTAATTTTTTCTGAAAGTCCAAAAGTTAAGTATAATAATTATATATATTAAAAATAATTTGATTTATCCAATATGAAGGCAATATATTGAAGAAATGTAATATACATATTTTTATATTTGATCTTTTAAATAAGGAGTAAATAGGCACTGAAAACTATAATGATACGGTGTTTTGTTCGGGGAAGCGCCTTAATGAACCTCGATACGGTCGCACGTAACGACTAAGTATTCCCTGACTAAAGTTTTCGGAATTGTTGAAATAAATCTATACAAGAGGGCGGTACCTATACCGCAACGATTCAGTCTACCCTCATTAAGTTATGTAGTCGTTCCGTGGCCACTACGCAGCATCTTGTATAGCACAAATAGTAATAAAGACATTGTGGGAGTACGGTTTTTTAATACGTTCGACAAGCTCGGGTCGCAACAACAATTGCGTTTCGGCGGCAACTCGAGTGAAGCGTCACTTGAAGTGTCATTTTAACATTTCATATTAGTTTATTGTGATGTTTATATCGACGGTTGAAAGGTAATAGGGTGTATAAGAGACAAAAACCATATTGTTCACGCGAGCAGTTTAAAGTCTGAAACTGCAGAAAAATGGACATACGTGTTTTATTTATTGTCATATCGCTCATCCAATAGAACAACGACGTAATTACATTTTTACAATTTATCAGAAGAAACGTTTCAGTTTAACATTGGATTATACCCATTTTGTAAATCATATCAATTTTCACGATTTTGCATAATTTATTTATAGACTATTATTAATAATTTGAGCGTTCTCGAAAAAAATCCATATTAAACAACAAATCATCCAAATTAAACACAAAATAAATTTTTAACATTTTTGCAATTACGTCATTGTTCTATTCGATGAACGATATTGTGAAAATAGAAACAGCTCTAGAATCAAGAAAAATGAAAGCATTAATTGGCAACGTGTTTACTTATTTAATTCGACGTTTTGTGGTTTTATGCCGCTTAGATCAATTGATCTTGATTAGATCAATCAATTGATTGAGTTTTTTACTTGGGTATAAGTGACAATAAAGTCATTGTAGAGCCATGGAAGTGGGCGCATTCGAAAAAGCGGACAATTTTAAGTAGGATGGCATTCGTAACTCATTTACGATCAAAATGTCGCTTATGTCCTATCACCTTTCAACAGTCGATATAAAAGTGGTGCTGTTTTGTGTATAAATCATCAAAAATCGTGGATCAATAACATTGTAATAAAACTACAAGTAACATAGTGACCGTATTTTTTCAAGGCAGTAAGCCTGTGCATACGCTTGCTCAGCCAATGTGGCAATTTTTGGATTAACGTCAAAACTCTGAGGAAGCAATAAAATGTGATACATCAGTATTTTGTTATTAAACCGATGAAAGTATGCATTAAAATGATCACTTCGCTTAAAGGTCTGAGATGTCAGGCCATAAAATACATTAAAAAAAATACATCTGCTATTTATCGTATATCTTGAAGTGCGTCACACGCCTTACATAACCGGTAACCGATAATCTCGTCGTTGTAATCGCTCGGCGAGATGCGCACGCGTAAAGGTAATGTCAGTTTACGTTGTATTATGAATACTAGCATCTGCACGCGGCTTAGCTCGCGTGACAAGTTAATATTAAAGTTGAATATTATCTTACGGGAAAGCATTACTGGAGTAAAAATTTTCCTATGTTTTAATACAGAACATGATCTATCTATGTGCCAAGTATCATTCAAACCCGTTTAGCGGTTTACGTATGATTGAACATACAAACATACATTCAATCATTCATGTCAACATCCATTACAAACTTTTACATTTATAATATTAATTTATTACATGTATACAATCACGTCTTTTTCCTGGTTCTCCGGCGGGCTCGAACCCCGATCTTCCGCGTGACAAGCGGGGCTACTGACCACTATACAACCTAATAGTTGGGGTAGGCAGAGACCACTTCTTTCCATTTGCTACCGGCAAAGTGGCTATCCGTAGCCCACTTTACGCCCCCGTGGGAAACGAGACGTGTCGTGTGGTGAACCACGACGCTGCCATTTTTATAAGGTTCAAAAATATTTAAGTCGCTCGTTGCGTTCCCACGAAAAGCAAGTGTAAAACAGGTCCACCCAAACAGAGCTCCGCATGCTTGGGTAAGTCTAGCCATCATCTTGGGTCTTTTGTCTCTATCTAGCCATCGGCGCGGCAGCCACTGGCGTAATGGAGAAAAGGGAAGGGGGTGAGGTAGGAAAGGTATATTGAGCAAGGAATTTGGGAAAAGGACTATAGGATACAGGATACTACTATCTCGGAAGGAGTAAGAAGAGACAGTAGTAGCTCGGGGGGCCGGGGTCGCTTACTCGTATAGTCTATTTATAATTATAATTATTATGTAAAATAATATTAAAAAAACATCCTCTTAAACAAATATATAAGTAGATTTAAAGAACTGAAAAGTATAAAATCATATTTACATGTGCGGTAATATAATTTGAATTAAGTTTCAAAAAAGTTATAACATGTTATTGCTTAAACGTAATATTCAAAGATTATTATTCTTTTGTTCATATATACAAATAAATAAAACTGAAGTGTTTGTCTGTCTGGGCTAATCTGCGAAACGGCTGGTCNAAATTTGTTCATATATACAAATAAATAAAACTGAAGTGTTTGTCTGTCTGGGCTAATCTGCGAAACGGCTGGTC
>WUAW01003242.1:30323-48421 GCA_017165845.1 Thaumetopoea pityocampa | reverse complement strand
GTACTACGTACATACAGTACTTACTCGTAATTATTGTTAATTAAGATTATTAAAAAATAAATTAAAAAACAATTGTTGTTTAATATCAAAAAATAATATAAATAAGAAAATACTAAGGATTTAATGCGAAAACACATTATAAAATTGAAATTTGTATGTGTTGCTTAGACTTTTTTGATGTGTATATATATATATATATATATATATATATACATACAACGATATTACGCTAACGGATTATAAATTCTAACACTCATACATAATACACTCAGTATTTTTATTACATTTTCAATATAATAGTTATTAAAATATTTCCATAGTTAGCCGCCTTCAATAAGTATGAATGATATCAGGCCTTGAATTTGAAGAAGATGAATTAACATAACATGAACTTTAAATTCTTGTAACGCACAGAATCGTATATTAAAAGGTGGTTTGTTAATTTTATAATCGACGTTACTACGAAGAAAACTTAACTTCTTTGTCATAAAAAGTACATAATAAAAATGAGGTAACATTTATTGGAATAAATTTTAAGACTCCAAAAGAAGAGAACTGACACCAAACATTAAACAAATACATTAACATTTTAGCATCCAATTGTATGTCGTACCAAAATAACCTTTTTTTATTATTTGTGTTCATGATAAAATGTTGTTTGCAAAGTGTACATCATTCAACGCCCATCTTAAGACTTGAAGAATGGTTTCTGTCAAGTTTCTTGGGGTAAATTCATTAAAATACAGCCTTGCTCTTATAACGACTTACGATAATACAATAATAAGTTTGAGTGCTCTTTGAATCGTTTAAAAATACTGATTTATTAGACAATTATTTTATAACTTAATATTTTCAAGTTTCGCGTTGGTTCCGCTAAAAGAAATAGAATAGATAAATAATAATGTACATACATACATATAGTCAGGCCTTTTTCCCTGGTTCTGCGATGGGCAATCGAACCCTGGTCTCTCGCGTGATCGGCGGGGATATAATGCCGAAGAATTGGGGTAGGCAGAGACCACTTCATTCCACTTGCTCCGAGCAAAGTGCCTTTCCATGGCCCTCTTTTCGCCCCCGTAGGACACGAAACGTGTCGGGGGCGAACGACGACGCCACCATTTTATAAGGTTCAAAAGTGATTAAAGTTCCTCATTGCGTTCCTACGGAAAGAGTATGAGGTAGGAAAGATGTATTGAGCAAAGAATATGGAATTTGGGAAAGGACTATAGGATATAGGATACTACTATCTCAGAAGGAGTAGGGAAGAAACAGTAGTAGTTCGGGAGGCCGGGGTCGCTTACCCGTGTACTTAAGTCTATTTGCCGGACTAGACACGGCACGACTATAGACTAGGCACGGGGAGTACTACCATAAATATAATAATAATGTGTATTTTATTTATTTACACTCCATAAACTAATGGCATATGGGTGGACTTAATGCCTAAGACATTTTCTATATGTCGACCTTTATATGGAGCTGATATTAAATAAGTTAGGTGAAGTAACTTATGTAGGGTAAAAGTTTATGAAATACATGTTTATCTAAATCTTATATAATACACTAATATTAATTTAATGTTTGCTTATAAAAATATATAATTCTGAAAATACAAATAAAATTTAATTAAACGGTCTTTTTTTTCATTTCTTCTGCCTACCACTGACAGTGCGAGTCTTAATTTTCCTTAAATATCATTAAATTATACCACGAGCAACGAAATCTTTTTATATCACTACATCTTGACAAATACACAATTCGTAGTATGTAGCAAACTGTGGTCTCTGCCTACCCTTATGGGATGCCGGCGTGAGTGTATGTATGTATGTATGTATCTTGACAAATCACTAGTACGTCATAGTTTACATGAACACAACCTCAGTCAAATAAAATTTTGAAATGAACGCAAATACGTAGTTATGTCTACATCCTATTCGAAGACATTTGATTTGTTAGCTGATCTTTGTTTTGTTTTAAATAAAATTACGGAGTCATCTGACATACTGGCTTTTACCCGCGGCTCCGCCCGCGGGAATATTGATCCGCTACATAAGAAATCCCGAAACAATCACAGATTTATGTAAAAAGCTTAAGGTAACTTTTACTTGAGCTCTCGTACCTTTACGGCGGCTATTAAAACAAGGATCAAGTTGTATCTTCAATTCTACTGGACTGATTTTGATACAACATGCTTCAATTCTACTGGACTGATTTTGATACAACATGCTTCAATTCTACTGGACTGATTTTGATACAACTATTTCGACTTAAATACTGCGTATTTAAGTCGAAATAGTACCTTTAAGACTGTAATAGTTTGACTGAAATCTACCCCTTGGTTTTTGCATGAAGCTCGAACAAATAAACAAACGTCGACCGATTTGGTTTTATAAGCCCTTAATTAGTCGATCTGAATAGTTTGTTATTAAATATCTTTGATTTTTGAAAATTTGATATTAACAATTTTATAATAGTATAGATAGTGTATGTACTTGTGGCCAAAGAGTTCGTAACAATATTTATAATGTTACAGTGTTAAGCTCATCATTAATAAAATGTATGTAATTATTATATACCTACATTCGAAATACAAGCTAATAATTTAAGCTTAATTTTTTATTAATGATATTATACCCCTATTTACTTTATAATCACGTTTCAATACACATAGTTTACTCGTATAAATTATCTATGATTATCCTCTAACAAAAATTAAAAAGATAAAACTTTACTATAGTAACATATAGAGACAATAGGATTCCTTTTTTTTTTGTTTTTAGGAATATTTAATGGATTAGTAATGAGATCTTTAAGACAAAAAGACAATAGGTACTTCATGGAGCATGCAGACAAATATTATTTATATATAAGAACGTAAAAAAAAATGGAAGAAAAAGCTTCTATTTTTTTACACACTAATGTAATAAGAAAATAATATCGATTTACACAAGAACTATAAGAAAAATCTTCAAACGAGTCAAACGAGTTGATTTCCCTTATACTTTATGTAATATAATATAATAATACTTTATTTTTTCGACGGCATAGTGCGGTTTACAAACTAAATTGAAGAGAAACACGACGCCGTGTGCTTGGCCTCCCCGCTCTTCAGGCGCCGTCTGCTCGGCATTGAATGTGTTAAAACCTTTCGATTTGCAACAGTTGTATATAAATACATAAATTGTTGTTGTTTTATCTGAAAGCATACAAAATGGATCCAGAATATTTTCATTTTCAGAATATTATATTTTCATATACACCTTTGATTATAATATTCGTATGTCTTCAAAAGTAGGAAGTTTCGAGAATAACAACTTCATTTTACTCTTGACGCCTCTTACGTAGTGACAATTTTGAATAATGGCACCTTCAACTTTATAAATCGAAAATACAATTTTACGTAATCAGTAAACATAACAGTAGAAGACAGTACGCAACAGGTATAATCATAATTTGCAGTTAATATAGTCCTTGACCGTGACTGCGCAGCAGCGGTGCGCTCCACTCCCCCGCCCCAACCCCGCGCCGTGCCTCCAACAGTATCAAAGAATAAAACATTAACAGATGGGCAGCTAATATTATTACAATTATTAATTAATACCTATCTATTACTTTTGCCGTGTAGCGACGGCATAATAATACTCCATCTCTTCTCGTGGTACTGTGAGAACCACCTAATCAGAATAACAACCAACAGCGTTATCTTATTATTCAATCAAAATCTACTACGATCTCCAAGATGCCTGCCAAACGTGGAAATTATGGCAGATCCTAAGGAGGCCCAGGTTCAGCGGTGGCCTTCCAAGGGATGCTGATGATACGGAAGAACGTCCTACAGATCCTTAAAACAACATGTCTGATATATTAGAAGACAGTTATTGGCTTCTCGAACACAACCTTATTTGCGAAACAAAATCTGATCTGTAATAAACCAAAGTTAACAACATAGCTGATATAATTAGCATAAATTTATCAATGGGACGAAAAATTCGGAAGTGGTAACCACAGTCTAAAGGTTGAGCAACCACCCACCTCCCACTCCCAGTCGTTCGACCAACGACCTGGATTAGTCGCGGATAGACATTGGGTACAAAATACTGAAACCCATTTTTATAGTGCTTTATGGAATCGACCTATATCCAATAATGGACGTCTTAGGACTGATGTTGATAAATCCATGCCTCTTGGAAAAATATCAATTCAGACAATCAAATCTGAAAAAATCTGACAATATCTAGATATTTATATTTTATTATTTTAATCATGTTTCATCCTTACAATGTTCAGTATACTTTGTTCTCTCATGGCGCCTTTAAAGAACACTCATGAAAAAAATTGATATTAGATTAGGATTCTAGTTTCTTGATGATTAAAAATCACTGTAAAACTTAGGAATGATATGATAAATGATATCTATGATAAATTTTCGAAAATAAAATTAATTTTTTTTTTCCGAAAATATACGTATTATTCCGAACAAGCAGCGGTACGTGGCTTACTCAGACATGCCAAATACGAACTGCTCCAAAATGTCATAATGGAAAAAATTGCACGAAAAAGAAAGATTGAGAAACGAAAGATGTTCTAGCTGCGAAATATTAGGGAATAGATCAGAATCAACTCTATGGTCGTGCTTTTCAGACTTGCTCTAGACAAAGTGAAGTTTCGAAAACTAACCACCGACTTTCAGTAATGAAGAAGCAAAAGAAGAAGCTTTAGAATCAAATGGTAAAGTGCACAGAGTAAAATTAAAAAAAAATATTACATTGGTGTGAAATTTATTTTGCACTGACTAACACATTCAGTGCCGACTACACGGCGCCGTGTCTCGCTTCAATTTAGTTTGTAAGCCGCATTATGCCATCAACTAATAATAATACTTTATCCTAACTGTTCCAAAATAAAAAAAAGTATGGCTACAGGAGAACAGGTTATTAAAAACATGGCCACAGAGATGAACCTATTTATAGGAATCGGCATTCAATTTGTCAATATGATGCAAATAGCATGGTACTTTACTTAATTTGAGATTGTTTATTTACTGTGCGATAGTATGCTTTAACGGTTTTGTCCACTTAGTATAAAAAAACCCTTTGTGATATCCAGTTTTTCTATATAAGGTAGGTTATATCTACATTATATCAGCTCACAAATGATCAGCGCTATCTATTGATCGCCACGTCCAGTGGCTAAGAGCCGTCTACATCCAACGGTTACCCACGATCTTCATTAGGTCATTGTTGTACCGGGCTCGACCCGTACTACGCTTTTCGACTTGAGTTCACCACAACCACACCTTAGGGCCTCAATGTTCATCGATTCTGCAAGCTATATGCTCCGCCTACTGCCACATCGGTTTTACAATCCTTTGAGCCATATCGATGTCTCTGGTTTCCATGCAGATTACCTCTTTACGGATTATATCTTGCAAGGAAACTCCGAGCATAGTACTTTCTGTTTTTCGCTGTATGATCTTGAAGTTTCTTATGGAGCCCTCAATCAATGGCCATGTTTCAGATCCGTAGGTCATCACTAGCAATACGCACTGATTGAAGACGAGGGTATTATAAACCCTGTGATATTTTACGAGTATATATATTTAAGCATATCATCATCACTTCAGCCCGTAGTTGTTCATTGCTGAACGTAGACCTCACTAATCGAATTCCAGCGTGACTGGTCCATAGCCACCTGCATCCAGCGAGACCCAGCGATCCTCACCAGGTCGTCAGTCCATCTCGTAGGTGGCTGTCCCACACTGCGCTTGCTAGTACGTGGTCTCCATTCAAGGACCTTTTTGCCTTCACCTTTTAGGCACCTTTAAATATATATTATTTAGATTATATATCTACCTGCATTTGTGAAATCGAAACGTTCTGTATAATTTTTTGTACTCTTTGCACATACTTGTAGGTACGTAAGCAAGTCGCGCTCGGCCGCAATCTACGTTGTAAAATTACAGTGACTTCGCTTGTGTAACGCCACGCAATCTTGTATTACTTTGTCATTTTATATCACCATTGTGTTCTTCGTGAAAATAACTTACACTTTGAAGTTTTCAATTGATATTATTTTAGATTACTGAGAGCAAAATATTTAAACACAACAGAGATCAGATGTAAACGATTACCGTGCTCGCGCCCCTAGAAAACTTAACTGATTATCACACCAAATATACAAAAATACCAAAATGATCATTGAAGAAATAACAAGTGTTATTTGTGACGTAAATTTTTTAAATAACGTATTTGTAATAATATTTATAATACTATTTTTGATATCATCATCATCATTAATCCATCTGCAGCTCCTCCAAACCTCTAAACTTCATCCTTCTCTCAAAATGAGAGGAGTAGGCTATAGTCTACCAGGCTGGTCTAATTGCAGGTTGGCAGACTTCACACGTCATCGAGAAAAATCTCTTAGGCGTGTAGATTTTCTCACGATGTTTTATTTCACTGTTTGAAGCGAGTGATAATTTTTAAATTATTAATACGCACATGATCACACTACATCATGATCATGATGATACATTGAATCTTATTCTCTTCTAATCTCAAATATTTTTGCACTCTAAGGTTTGCTGGAAGAAAACTCAATTTTTGAGTTAAGCTCGCTTTTGTACATCTTTTTTTCTCTATTTACAAATGTATTTACCTGTTTGTGTACAATAAGAATAAATAAATAAATAAATGATTATGAAATCTCAGAGACACGTGCGTTGGTTTTAACTGGAAATGTCAGTCTAGGCATGCATGACCCTACCACTAGGCTATTACTGTTTTATTTTCGGCATAGTAGGTATATCTTTTTTGGTCTGCCAAATAAATGTTATCAAAAATGTTCACCGTTGGTTTAAAGTTTGTATCACAGATTAACCTTAAACTGTTTGCATCCATGGGTAAACTATGCCAATTATCGCCGGGTTTAGCAAATATCTTGGTGGTCGCAGTTGCTAATTGTTTAAAACACACAAATGTATATATTCTAAGCGATATACTAATTGGTGTCGACACTCGAAGAATTGGCTGTCGCATTTTAACTTAGTATGAAGTACGTATATAACCTTCCTGGATACATTTTTTTCTTTACATGTTGAAAATGCCTGAACTACTAAACTGCCGAGTGAACGGTATAGCGGTTATGTGGGACTTGATCTTACTAATACTACATGACATAGTCTTTCTCGAGTCCTGTTGCTCAGCCGCGGAATTCGCGCGAGTATTCATTACCGCGATGTGGACGGGTTTTGGCCTGTTCTCCACAGAGTTCTACTGTCAGCAGAGAGTCTTGCTCTCCGTCTACTTCTTGTATAGAACGTTAGTACGTCGCCTCCACGGGCCTGCTACAGATCAAGCGACGAGTTGCCCTTCGCGCTGATCGTAGGCCGACCCCTACTGAATACATGATGCCGTAACTAAAATCGTCCACTCTATTACTATTTATACTACCAACACTAAGATCCAGTGGGGCATGACGCCCCACTGGATCATATGAGATGCTCAGATGATCATATATGATGATCAGATGAGCATATGACATGCTGTCTCTCAGCACGCAGTGGGGTCATCGCGCGTCATTTCACACGCCCACCTTCATTATATATATAAGTATTTTCTTATTTTTTAAATATATACTTTTTAGTTATATATTTTTTTCTTAGCATATGTAAACTATTTATACTAAAAGCTTTTTATATAAATTTCTGTTATAAGCTGAATTTAAATTTATAATTATATTATTAACCTGTCAGTAAAATACTCGTACATAATAAAACTGTTTTGCTCTTGCGAGAGAAGCTGAACTTTGATCATTCCCAAGGTCAACATAGTTTGACTACTAGTAGCAGGAATCACGTTATCAATTTGTATTCCACTGATCTAAATCCAACATTTGTAGCATATTAGTCGTTTTCATTTTCAATGTTAGTTGACGGAGTCCCGTTTAGTACAGATAGTTTTACTATACACACCTAGCTAGATCGATTTTACTATAATTTTTATCGAATTATTTAAAACTGTTTCCGAGTACGCAATTTCACATAAATAACGTATCAAAGTGTTGCAAGTATAAGTACTTATGCATAAATTCTTATGGAAATAATGTTATATGAAATATGGTAATACTCGTATGTTCTAGAACAAAAATTATACAGTTCAACCTTAAATTAGGAACATCTGAACTAACATATGTATCAAGAGCATTAAGCATTACTTAAACTACTCATGAGTGGAGCACTTGCTCTCTACAGAAACGAAAAATACTCGTATTTCTTAAAATCTCATAAATACTACAAGTTGAATGACACTACATGAAATTATTATTAATTTTTGTAAGTGTTACAACTGCCTGGAATATTTACAAATGTATGAGATGATGGTTCTGGATTTTCGAGAATGTAAATTTATTCATCGGAGTGATATGATAAATCTGTCTGAACCAAACGAGGTCAAGAATATGTGTGTACTAAATTAGAGATTTTGCGTCTTGTGCGTGTGATAATGTACTTAATATTTAAATGCCATTTATATTTTGTGTTCTTTTTGCTAATCATCATCTAAAATCTGCTGGGTGCTTGACTTTGAAGAGTACGTGAAAGAGTCAGCCAGGTCAGGTCACGGACGATATAGGCCACTGCGGACTTTTTTGTCACGAGTTAAAAAAAGTCTAGTCCGTCACGCCGCGGGGGCTTTCAATAGTTCTATACAGAATTTTCTCCGCGAAAAAAAGTACCTCCTTTCTATAGAGGAAAATGGCGTTCTATAGAAAATTCTAGAACACGAATAACTTTAAGTCTCGTTAAATTATGACTGAGTAGAATTTAACCAATAGCCACCGCCATTGCTGGGCTTAGATATCATATTAAATTTTTAATCATTTGTTATCATCATCAAAAGTTACGCAGTTGTGCTAGTAGACACAGAGGAAAATACACATAGATCACAATACATGCTCTGGTGGAGTTCTGAAAACATTTTTGAGCACAAATGTATTGTAAACGATATTGATAGATCTGTACCCAAAATTCAAAATGTGATTGGATGCAGGAATTTAGTTGGGAAGTATATTAAAAATTTCCTGAGGAAACTGCAAAACTAGTAACCAACAGTATTATAGTGCTGATAGATGTTGTGCTATAAGGAGTAAGTGCTCCATATGAAGCAGTGGTAGGATGTTTTTGTCCGCGGCCTGCGAGCGACTGGTTCGCATCCTGCTCGTCCCGTGCCGTCTGCTGCGTTGTTATCCACGTGCCTCTGTAAATGCCAACACACCTTGTACTGACTATAATGAGATCGACTTAATAATGCATGTAATGATCGCTGCAAGACGATCTTGATATATATTGATCGGCAGGTACATATACATTTTTATTTCTTCTTATAGTGCAAATATATCACTATATGTAGGAATTATTTATATGGGGAGGTCTTAAAGCATTCGAAATCGATTGCATACCGTGTGTGCAATTGATTTCCGAGACTATAATACTGTTGTTTGCAATAATAATGATGCGCAATCATCTTATTTATGCGAATTCACTTACGAATTTGATTTCCGTAGTAAACAAGTTTTTTTTTTCTTAAAAATGATCAATATAAAGAACAAAATCGGATCAAAAATAGTAGCCGTCTCGAATGGGTTAATCTAGTCAGTGCTACATTCGAGACGATTGTTGGCAAAGCTTACCATGACAGGATGTGAGATGATTTATTCATTTTTACATCTAGTTCATACCTGTATTCTAGTTGTGGTAGGCACCTATAACAATGGATCCACGCCAATAGCATGGATTGTGACTATGGGAATGAAGATAGATAAAGAAGAACAGATAGAAGTTAGATAGAAGCCAACTCAGAGAAAGAAAGACAGATACATTTATTTGATTCATACTACTACTTTTCAAATGTTTGCTGTGTGGCGCCAGCGCAATAATAGCGTCACTCCATCACTTCCCGTGGATGTTGTGAGCACCAGCTAAAGAATATACAAGGATATTGGCCGCAGCGTCATTTTGTTATATAATCAATCAAAATCTACTGCGATTTCCAAGATGCCTTTCCAAACTTAGAGGTTATGGCAAATCACTCGTTTTTAAAACGGAGGCTTATGTCCAGCAGTGGACTACCACGGACTGATGATGATGATGTTTTCAAATTTGTAAACAATATGAAAAAAAAAGTTGGAATAGATACCAGCTCATAATACTGAGGTATTGAACCACAGTAACGAATTTCAGCTAAGCCCGTAATTAAAGAAAAAAATGAAATAGCTTGGTTCATTCTGCACTGACTTCTTCTAGTTCGTGCAGGGAGCCTCTCCGAGTTCTTCTTATGTGGGCGCGCAGAACTCGAGTTTTTGTTCGAGAGACGGTTTGTCCTCTTCTCCACTCGCAGGCTGCATCCCAGGACAGGAACGGGCCCATATAAGTCCCGCACCTTGATGTTTTGGCCAGGATGGGTTCTGCGAGGTCCTTTTCACTGCTGCCGTTCAGTTGAATCTTTGACCACCGTTACAACCTGGCAGAAAGCAGCAATAATATCAGAACCTTATTTAAGGCGAGAATAATACTAGATACTAGATTTGAGGTGTGTTTATATTATTGATATAAAATTATCTTGCGATTTAACACATATCTACTGTGATTTCCAAGATCTGCCCAGTGTGGAGAATGTGGAAAATACCTCTTTATGAAAGAGGCTTATAGCCAGCCATAGACTTCAATAGGCTATTTTTGATATCCAACACTATTAAACCGAAATCAATATTATCTGTCTACCTGTCTCAACTTAGTTCAAAGTTATAGTTTTTAAATCGAACTACACGCCCCACCACGACTCTGTCTCATATGAAGTTGATGCAACAACTTCATAGCGTTCACTTTGTAGTACAGTAATCAAATGACAGTCTTAAATTCTAAATTAATTTTGTTACAACAATCAATTAACAATCTTTTAAATTCTAAATTAATTATCTTCCGACAACTTTGTGTTACCATTATCAAATGACAGTCCTTTTTTTATTTTAAATTAACCAATCTCCACGACATATATTAAACGGATGATGTCCCAGTCACAGTTAATATAATTTTAAAATAATAATATGTATAATATTTGAAGGAAGCATTTAATAAGTCATCAAATAAATACTTCACATTACACTTACAAAAATGTAACGCTCTAATGGGAAAGCAAAGTGCCAGGTGTCTTCGACCTACGCGTCACGACGGCACACGCGTGCTAAATTCGACGAACGAAGCCAACCTGACGTGACAGACTACTATTGGACTGTTTGCACTGAACGACTTGAATCTATAGCGAGAGCAACACAAATGTGTAATGTCATCACACAAACTGGGACGTCCAAATAAGACGAACACTCTTTAACGTACCACATAGTACGTAATGTACACAAAGTTCATTATTCTTATTCTAGAACGAATGAAAATTGGACTGTTTGCTTTGTAGCTTTGTAGCTCCATCTATGACGAAAGTTCTAGCTCTGATTTTTTACTTATGATAAATTTAGTCAATCCTTACCATTTAGATCAATTCCTTAATACAGCACTCAGCTACCAATTTAAAATACTTTAAGATCTAAAGGTCTGCTTGCATCGAAGAAACTCAATATTAAACATATCCAAAAAAATTGTTTTATTTATTACTAGCTTTTGCTTGCGGCTTCACCCGCGTGAATGTCGGACATCCGCTATATGGGAAATCCCGAATCAACCATTATATAAAAAGTATATAATCACTTTAACTTGAGCTGGTATCTTAACGACGGCTACTAAAACGGGGATCAAGCTGTATCTTCAATTCTAATTGATTTATTTTGATAAAACGTGCCCCAATATTTAAGCCGGAATAGTATCTTTAAGACTATAGCAGTTTGATCAAAATCTGCCTACTGGTTTTTGCGTGAAGCTCGAACAAACAAATAAATAAACATCGAAGGATTTGGTTTTAGAAGCCCTTAATTAGTCGATCTGAGTAGTTTGTTTTAAATATCTTTTATTTTTGAAAATTTGATATTTAACAAATTTTATAATAATATAGAAGATAGAAAACATATTGTTTAAAATATAATTATTGATAGTACATTTTCTAATAATATTGACTTGAAACTCTAGAATAATATTTAAACATCAAGTGTATCCAGTTACTATTTATCATGAAGTGTATCCGGTTAATGTTAAAACATAAAGTGTATCCGGTTAATGTTAAAACATAAAGTGTATCCGGTTAATGTTAAAACATAAAGTGTATCCGGTTAATGTTAAAACATAAAGTGTATCCGGTTAATCGTAAAATAAAATAATTATTATACTATGCAACACTTTTACATTGCCCGTGGACCACAAAAAGTATCAATTTGATCCAGAGTTTGAAATTGCTGGTTTATTGCATTTGTCGGTTTAGGGACTAAATCCTTAGACTTAGCATTAACAGTATAAACAGCGGTATCTTAATAAATTTGAAGAGTTATTCACCATATATGGGCTCCATAAAGAAGCTCAAGGTCAACCAACTTGGAATGGAAAGATCATATATATTTCCATTCCTTCTCTCAGAGTTGCATTGCGAGATGAAATTCGCAACCAGGTAATCCACAAGAGAACCAGAGTCATCAATGTGGCTATAAAGGATTGCTAAACTGAAGTGACTATTGGTGGGGTACTTAACTCGCAGAACTGATGAACGTTGGGGTCCTGACATGCTGGAATGGCAACCCCAGATAGGAAAGCGTAGCGTGGGGAAACTCCCAACTAGGTGGACCGATGACATAATGAAGCTCGCGGCCAATTGGTGGATGCACGCGGCTCATAGCCGCTCGGTGTTACGTACATTAGAGGAGGCTTATGTGCAGCAGTGGACGTCTGTGGGATGATAGAATGATTAAGATTGTGTTAGTGAGGTGAATAATGTATTTTAATGAACGCCAAAGTTTACTACGTTAGCATTCTAGACTAATCTTGCTACTAGTCTGCGACGTTAAACTGATTTGGAGTTATTCAATAGCTTTGAATATTCTAACATTAAAAAAATTATGCTTTTAAAGATAATCATACTATCACAGCATAATAATGTGTTCTGTACGAAGAAACTCAGGAAATTACACATATTATATTTATAAATAACAATAATTTGGTCTTAATAATATTTACAAAAATAAATAGCGTGCATTCTGATTGGACTGGTTTCATACTTATTATCATCATGAACCCTTTTATTTTCCCACTATAGGTCACGGGTCTCTTATTAGAATGGGAGAGGCTAGTCTACCACGCTGGCCTAATATGTATTTTCAGACCGTGAGGTGAGAAATTTTATAATTACAGGTTCCGCACGATCGTTTTCTTCGAAATTAATTATTAGATTGCTATATTAAATAATAAAATCTCATTAATATATTAAATAACAAAACTATGCGCATAAGAAATGTGTATGAAAATTGTTGGCGTGGACGAAGCGAGGTCAATACTCCGGCAGTGGGTCAGCAGTGATCTGGCTGAGAGGCCCACAACTTGCCGCGGGCGCGTGTTCCCACTCTTCCGATACTTGCCATGATTAAATAATCGCTACTTTTAAGGTCCGTGACGTCAGAATATTCGTGAACGGCTTACTTTGTAACTACCGATTTTTATTAAATAAATAAGGACTTCTTAAATAATAATAACATAATAATATTGTGGCACTTCCACACACACTGATCTAGTCCCAAACTGGGATTACCTGTATCTTGGGTACTGGACAACGATACACATACTTATATAGATAAACTAGCTTTTGCTCGCAGCTGCGCCCGCGTGAATGTCGGTTTTCCGCTACACGAGAAATTCAGAAACAATCATAGATTTATATGAAATTAGCTTTTACCCACGGCTCTGCCCGCGTGAATGTCGATTTTCCACAACATGGGAAACCTCGACACAATCATAGATTTATATAAAAAAAAAAACAATTATCCACTTCTACTTGACCTCACGTACTTTAGCGGCGGCTATTAAAACAGGGATCAAGCTGTATCTTAAATTCTACTGGACCGATTTTGATGAAACATGCACATTAATTAAGCCGGAATAGTACCTATAAGCCCGTAATAGTTTAAACAAAATCTAGTCGCTGGTTTTTGCGTGAAGCCCAAACAAACAAACTTCATTGGATGTGGTTTCAGAAGCCGTTAATTAGTCGATCTGAGTAATTCGTTTTTAAGTATTTTTGATTTTTGAAAATTTGAGATTTAACAATTTTATAATAGTATAGAAGCTTAATAAACACTTTTACTTGACCTTAACAGCGGCTACTAAAACAGCAAAGCTCAAACAAACAAACATTGACGGATTTGGTTTCAGAAGCCCTTAATTAGTCGATGTCAGTAGTTTTTTTTATATCTTTGAATTACAAAATTCGAGGCTTAACAATTTTATAATAGGAAAATAGGTACAATACATAAATAGATAAATAAAACCATGACTGATATGATTTGTACTGATCACATACTCGTAAAATTTGCCGCTACCGGGATTCAAACCCGGGACTCATTGGCACGGAAAGCCGGATCACTGCTACTGTACAAATCTGTCGTATTATTTTCGTGTCAGTCCGTACTATTAAATAAGAAAAAAAAAGGAAAAATAACCGGTAACTGTGTATTTTTCCTCACGTAAATGTTGTACAAAATTCGTGTTTTTTAATAATTAAAGTTCTTCATTGAGTTCCCACGGAAAAAGGACTGTGATAAAGCCTAGATAATAATATTATAATTAATGGTCAGGGAGTACTTAGACTTATAGCTTGTCCGGCAAATAGACTTAAGTATACGGGTAAGCGACCCCGGCCCCCCGAGCTACTATTGTCTCTTCTTATTCCTTCTGATATAGTAGTATTCTATATTCAAGATAGTAGTATCCTGTATCCTATAGTCCTTTTCCCAAATTCCATATTCCTTACACAATACACCTTTCCTAACTCGCCCTACTTTCTTTCCTCTTCACTAAGCCAATGGCTGCCGCGCCGATGGCTGTCTGGCTAAACCGGGACTAGTACTATAACATGGACNTATAGTAGTATTCTATATTCAAGATAGTAGTATCCTGTATCCTATAGTCCTTTTCCCAAATTCCATATTCCTTACACAATACACCTTTCCTAACTCGCCCTACTTTCTTTCGTCTTCACTAAGCCAATGGCTGCCGCGCCGATGGCTGTCTGGCTAAACCGGGACTAGTACTATAACATGGACCGGTACACTCAGGATGGTGGCTAGCCTTACCCAAGCTTGCGAGCCTCTGTTTGGGTGGACCTGTTTTACCCTACCTTTTCTTGGAAACGCAATGAGGAACTTTAACACTTTTGAGCCTTATAAAAACGGCGGCGTTTCAGTTCGCCACCCGACACGTTTCATTTCTCACGGGGCGCAGAGTGGGCTACGGATAGCCGCTTTGCTCGTAGCAAGTGGAAAGTAGTGGTCTCTGCCTACCCCAATTCTTCAGTAGTATAGTGGTCATTATCCCCGCCTGTCATGCGGGAGATAAGGATTCGATTCCCTACCGTAGAGCCAGGGAAAAAGCCTGATTGGTGTATATATGTAATGTTAAATGCCTGTGTCGCGCCGGAACAATAATAGCAGCATTCCATCACTGCTCGTGGGTGCTGTGAGAACCAGCTAAGGGATGTACCATATGATAATGAGCAGCAGCGTTATCATGTTATTCAATATATCTACTGCGATCTCCAAGATAACTGGAAGTTAAAGCAAATTGCTCCTGTTTAAGGAGAAGGCCTAACTACGGCAGTGGACTTCCAGGAGCAGAGATGAGCTATTTAATTAATAAAAAAAAAATCAACTCTTCAAATGCTTGATTGCCATCATTTTATATTTATAAGAAAAAATATAAATCTATATGCATTTCTTTCAAACATTTCTATTATAGAATAAATTTAATGTCCTCCATTAAATATTAAGCGGGATTTCGTATAAACCAGCTTTTGTTATTTCTTCGTACATATGTCTTAATATACATCAAAAATATCTTTTATGAGGTTTTTGACCTAAAAATCTTAGAGCGACTATCAAGAATTTAATACTCAAAAAGATTGCCGAAACCAGCTTTGAGCTTAGACTGGTATTATTATTGTCAGCTTTTATGCCATCCAACATCATGTCTAGAGTTTAAGTAATGCAAAAATTATTTTAATTCATTTTTTACGGTTTCTTTTTAGGTCAATAGCAATTTCTAGAAACAAGTGCTTTTTCTTTAGTAGAAAGAAATAGGCAATTTCATTTTAAAACTAACTCTTTGGTTTGATGTTTCGCAGTTAAATAACAAAGTAAGTTATGTGGACTTTGCGAGCCTCTAAGGCTTATTATAGCTCCGGTAGAGAACATGTTAGGACATTCACCTCGCATTACTCAACGTTATAATAGTATTGACATGCGAGTACCTATAAGTTATAATTTGACCATAAAATTTAAATTTATAATACTTCTTTTAAATAATACCAAATAAATGTTTTATTATAAAGCTCCAAAACTACAAATAGTATTTATAAAAAAGTCACATTATCATATAACATGAATTAATATTTATAAGTTTACTATGCGCATCAGATATAATGGCTAGTATATAAAGTTAGATGAAACCACGACTTCATAAATAAACTATATATATTAAAAAATAGCTGATAATAATTCATGACTTGTGTTTGTGCTTATTATAATATCTACCTCCCTGCCATATTTCATAACAATAGTCTCAGTAATTGAGACGTAAATAGGTAACGGACAGACAAATTTATTTTACTTTATTGATGACCGAGTTTTGATGACGTTGGTTAAGTATTCCTTACCTCATATTTCCATTTCAAAAGTCGTTTTATTTGCAGTTTTATTCATTTTTTTTTGCCGTCCTGAATAGAATAAATTGGTAAATAAGGAACTATGAATGAACTATCCTAAATTTCGAATAAGTGTAAATGACTGCGTTGAAATTCCGTCAGTATACGGCGCTGTGTCTATGGACGACGTTATCTATATATGGCACAAACGTTTGACATTTATATATTGTAATCTCTCGAAATGTCACTCACAACTGAAAATTCGTGTGCGCACTCCTTCGAGAAAATTCTCAATAAATTCTACAAGCGAAAAAGTATAACTATGATTAATTAGCTATTGAATACAAGGCAGCTTCGTCTATACATACAACAAAATGTCCAATGCGTAGTACACGCACTATTGGTGTTCTGTACAATATATTCAATACTAATGTACTGCACGCGATTTTGTAGATAACATTGGTCTAAGCATTTTAAAGGAGATTTTTTAAGCCTGTTATGTATAACTAGCTTTTGACCACGGCTCCGCCCGCGTGAATGACGATTTTCCGCTACATCTGAAATCCCGACACAATCATAGATTTATATAAAAAGCATAGATTTATATNAATGAATTAATATTTATAAGTTTACTATGCGCATCAGATATAATGGCTAGTATATAAAGTTAGATGAAACCACGACTTCATAAATAAACTATATATATTAAAAAATAGCTGATAATAATTCATGACTTGTGTTTGTGCTTATTATAATATCTACCTCCCTGCCAAATTTCATAACAATAGTCTCAGTAATTGAGACGTAAATAGGTAACGGACAGACAAATTTATTTTACTTTATTGATGACCGAGTTTTGATGACGTTGGTTAAGTATTCCTTACCTCATATTTCCATTTCAAAAGTCGTTTTATTTGCAGTTTTATTCATTTTTTTTTTGCCGTCCTGAATAGAATAAATTGGTAAATAAGGAACTATGAATGAACTATCCTAAATTTCGAATAAGTGTAAATGACTGCGTTGAAATTCCATCAGTATACGGCGCTGTGTCTATGGACGACGTTATCTATATATGGCACAAACGTTTGACATTTATATATTGTAATGACGATTTTCCGCTACATCTGAAATCCCGACACAATCATAGATTTATATAAAAAGCATAGATTTATATAAAAAGCATAAGAATCATTTTTACTTGACCTCTCGTACCTAAGCGGCGGCTACTAAAACAGGGATCAAGCTGTATCTTCAATTCTA